>JAMKCH010013102.1:0-34624 GCA_023653785.1 Ophioderma brevispina
CCAGCTGTTTGGGATAGGAGAAGCAAAAAGGTTGCTATAAATTGGCTCAGGACTGTGGTTAATAATTGTGGTAAGCACATTTATAGCTGTTTTGTTCATAATATTGAAAAAGAACATTTTGCTGGACCTAAAATTTCAGTGGGGTAATTAGAAAAATAGAACCTTCTTTTGATGCCAAAATCATTTTGATTGAGTATAGTGGGGCATGAGGTTCTTGATCAGATCCACCACCTTTATCACATCAGTAATATTGCGCAGTTGTTAATAGGAAGATTTTACGTCATGTCAAAACAAGTGAAAACAATTATGTTGTTACTTTTTTTACAAAACGCTTTTTATTTTTTACTTTTGTAAAAATGGCAATATCAATGCACATTGAACACTGCAGGTATGTCACGATCGTTGGGAGCTCAATCATAAAGCCTAAAACAATTAAAATGTCTGACAATGGTATTGTTGGCTATAGGGCTTCAATCTTCCTGACATTGACGTCAGTGTGGTAAGGGCATAGGGCCAGCATGAAACACAAGCGTTAATTCACGTGCTGACATATCCACGCGCACGTAACGGCGGTGCGAAAATATACACGCAAACCACTGTCTGAACACGTTACATCACTGACTCACGAAGATAATGGATTATAGTAACATTACCATTTAAATACAAAGCATGGTTAAATTTGGTAAGGAAAAAAAAAAAAAAAGTTTGATTTAATATAATTGTTTTTTTATCAGGATTTACTAGAGAAACAAACATAACGCGTAGTGCAACACAAGTTGACTAAATTGCCACCCATCTCATTTCGTCTTCAAAAAGACCACTGTGGTGTGTGTGTGTTTGTGTGTGTGCTTTACCTACACCTTAATTGCGGACCGTTGAACATACACACACCAATTATTGCGGTACCGTCACTTTTAATTGTGGTACCGGCACCCTGGTCACCATAATAAAAAGTTTGCCTTTCTTTACTCCAATTGCGGTTTATATTCATTCTTAGCTGTTTTCAACAAACATATCCCGGTCCCACAATTAAGGTGTGTTTTCGGTCTCTTTGTGTTTTGACTATCCAAAACACAACCCCCTTTTGTGTCAAGGCTTGCCAAAGCAGCTCTTTCCATTACAGCGCCCTCTCAGAATGCTCCTACAATTAGGTTCTGCTCTATCTATAAGTCATTGCAATTTTACAGCAATCCTTTCACATAAATATGATTTCATTTGAGTGGGATCATTTAACCCTTATCTACCGGGGTGGGAGGAGGTACCTTTACTACGTCCGAGTAACGTCATAAAGGTTGCATGTCAGCAAAACTGTCATTTTTCCATACCACAGTGTAGAATAGTGGAAAATTCTTTCTTTTTTTCATCAAGGAAAAAGTTACGAATTCCGAATTTCCTCGGTCTTAGTCGCGGCAAATGTAGGGCTGTGTAATAATACAAAAATAAACCTTAATTACACCGAAGTCAAACAATGTGCTCGGCTCTATAAATAATCCTCTGTGTGGATCAGCACTCTATTTCCTCAAATACACCTACTTACAACGCACCTAATAATACAGATTCCTATACACACCCAATAATAGGACCGGTACCTAATCAATGTTGTGCGTGCCGCTCTATGTGTGTTCTTTAGTCTAACAATGAACAGGCTGAGTAAAAACAGGGATAAGCATAAACCTACCACAGTGCAATCTAAAAACGTCCATACACACCATTTATTTTTTTTTTTTTCAATTCCGGTACCACAAGCAGGTACCACAATTGTTGATGTAAACTGGTTCTCTACCGGTACCTAAATTAATGTGTAGGTGAGTATGTTGTGGTGTGTGTGGGTGTGTGTGTGTGTGCATGGAATATCAGTCGTTTTCGCTCTGATAAACCGTCCTGTCTGTAGATATATGTGTATTCGTCATGAAACACTTGGGTGGTACCATTACTCTTGACAATTAGAGGTTAAACACGCCACCCTCGGGAAAATTCCTCGAACCAAACAATCCTCCGATCCAAAAAATCACCCCAAACATTAGCTGCGCGGTATTTAACCTCATCATAACTGTAACTTACTCAAAACTTGTATTTTCTAAGGTATTTCTGCCAGAAATTCCCCAACAATTCAGTTGCAATGCATCATTTTTTTTTGTAACATATATCTCACCTACTACAAAAATGGAAGTCTCTCGAGTACAGGTAATTTCCCCATACGTCATATGGTTGACACAAACATTTGGAACCAAGTTCACAAGCGCAGCTTTGAATACAATCCACAAGTTTTATGCAAATCACAGCAGATTTGTTATTCTTGTTACGGGGCACCGCTCCGAGATTAGTTTACCCGGGATTTTTAAGAAGAAATTGTACACGATAAGTTTTGTTCTACTTTGTCCATCGTGATTTGCTGGATGTTTAATATCATAAATCCATATCGTTAGTTCTGGAAAACGATGTTTGCTGTCCAGATAATCCAAGTACCTGGCTATTTTCCACGAGTACGATGATGCTTGGCATTTGTGATGACGTGACACGTCCACAACTACACTGCTACACTGTCAGCCATGACTTCAGGACCATGGTCGATCATGAATGAATGCCTCGATCGATAGCATGTCAGAATTATGGAATATTTACCAAATTCATTCTGGCCACACAGTACATCAGAAGCAAATCGTCTTCTGCATACGGCGGATATGTGCTTCACTTCGTTAATAGTTTAAAGGTGAGTTTTGGCTGCGGGGTCAATTGCGTGTTGTCGATCATGCTCTGATCTTGAGATGTCGTCTGTCCAGTCTTGGGAACTTTTTTTAGCCTAATCATCAACCGTGTATTGCCGTGTTCAAGCAAAATAAAATACACCACATATTATATAATTAACCTACTTTAACCTAAATTTAATATGGAACTACCTAGCCTAAGGTTCACCTTTCAATGACTTAAACCAACCACGCTTCAACAATGATACTCTTGGACATGTACTCCTATAAGTAGTAATCAACCCTGGCCTGGTTCACTCGTGCACTCGACCCGGGCATCGCGTGATTTTTTCTTTCAAGCTTTTCGGATCCTACTTTATTCTGTTCAAGATGGGCGCTTATCATTTTAACTTAGGGCCAATTAATACATCATCGAAATTTTGAATACACTAGTATACTTTTAACATCAGAGAGGTCATGCAGGCCATGGGTATGATTCGGGGATCCCATCCCAGTTCACGCAATCAATGCATTTTTAACATTTCGTAAGTACTGTCAGTGTCAGACTTGGAGTGCGCGGCGCGGCCTCGGAGGTTGTGTTGATCTCATTTGGATTTTTGGTTTTAGAAATAGTATTATTAACCTTAAAAACTGCTGACTGAGGTGTACCTTCACCTTTCTAACGTTATGGGGCCCCAGCCCACGCATGCATTCGCGCCACGCATGACTGTGGGTTCCCATTTTCAAATTCTCAGGTTTCTAAAATCATCTTCGTGCAGTGCTGCAAAGCCGTTGTGCAGTACAGCGAAGGCGGTGCTACGCTGAACCGTGGGCATTGGTGGACATGCCAGGGACATCATGCATGGGCCGTTTCATAGCACTAAAAGCACCCCATCCGCGGTCCCCCTTCTGGCTCTACTTCAAAAGTGTCAATATAATACGTAATGCTTGTGTCCGCGTTTAGTTAATGTATATCAAGAAAATTATAAATGGCTAACGTAAGAACCAAGAGCCCGCCATGAACAATTGTCTATGATTAGAGGAGCCCGCGTACGTAAAACTGGGCAAGGCTAGTTTGAGGCCCTGGTTTCGAGATGTACTTTCGCCAGATTTTCATCATTCAGTGGTGTTGTAATTTGTATACTGTTCTGTTACCCATAGCTACCCATGGTTCCCTTGGTATGATATAATTAGGAGTGTTTTACGAGCACCTTGCCTTGGTTGTTTTGCATTTCATCACCATCATGGCTCGCGCCATTTTTATTTTCAGTTCCGCTGGCTCTATTAAGAAAAATTATTCCATGTTCATGGCCCTATTTATTCAAATTTGAATCTGTATCTTGAAACGTCACCAAAGCGAGTCATTGATGAGCGTATGACTCACACGCGGAGTCATATTGTGAGATATCATGACCCGCGTTGTAGTGCGTATATTTTTATGTTACAAAAGATGTTTATTGGTACCTCATACATAAGTTATGAATGATGTTTGGGAGTGATTTTTACCCTAGGACTACCACCTACATCATCTCTGTTGTGTTCATTACATGATATTTAACTACTACACCCCTCTGAAGTAACAACATAGACCTATATAAATATGTATGCACACAAAGCTTTTACAATATCCCAAACTGGCTAATTTGGCAGTTCCTATAGTTAAAGGTGCAACGAGAGATTTGGGGCAGTGATTTCAAATATAAGATCACAATAGAATTCTTTACCTGTCTTTGGTTTACATGAAATGCCTTGAAAGTGAAGACAAACTTAAAGGCGATTTTCATTTGCTTAATTTCAATATAAAATAGACTGAATTTAGTATTTGGTCCTATACGATATTATAACTTCCCATTTTTGTACCAAAAAATATTTCAGATTAATCTGTTCACATGGGGGGACATTTTAGAAAAACGCTTTAATTGGCTTGCAAAAATCCGAATTTAATATTTTTTAGGGGCAAATGTTATGTGTGAAATATCTTGTTGCATCTTTAGGTGGTGGAAAGTTGTAATTGACCTTTTTGTGGGAGGAGGAGGTATTAGTATTTAACGGAAATCACACACAATCGTGTCATGACGATTACTTTTATTTCAATTCACTTATATCATACTCCGGAGAAAGCCAACCCACACCGAAAACCTGCGAGGACGAGTTATGGAATGGAAAACCAAACCACACAACAAAAGCGCAGATCCGACCGTTGTTCACTTCCTACTTCAAGCCAGAGAAGTATGGATGTCATGCATGGAAGGTTCCTATGGTGGATACTGGCAATAATAAGTATCATTCTATTATCTATGCAAAGGACTCTGTTAAGGCAGTAGGACGGCCAAGAATTCCAATTTTAGACTTCGCCATGGTTTAACGGCTCAAAGATGAAACATGACAACAAGGCGGGTTATCGAACCACAAGTGTCACCTGGTTGCCCGATCACTGTTTATGTTTAAAAAATTTGGCATTGATAAGAAAGAGAGCAAAACCACTGGACGAGGAGAAAAGTTGTTGTTTTGTAGCCTGAAGCCTTTCAAAGAAAGTTAAAACAAGAAAAGGTTAACTGAAATAGCTTCAAAATATGGCAAATTAGTTATTTTAAAATGCATATCTATGCAATTAAATGCAGACAAAATCAACGCATGATATTGTGGCCCCTTCACTCTACCATACCAAATTTGAAGAGTAAACAAGAATAGCGTTTTACCCAAAAAGCATTTTTAACCAAAATGTCTGAAAACTATGCAAATGTAATTAAATTAAATGAATACAGGGGATAACAAGTGGACCCTTGCAAAAAAAATATAGGGCTAAATATAGGGACAACAAAAACAAGAAATAGGGCAAAATATAGGGAAACAAAAGAAAATTAGGGAAAATATAGGAATTTGTTGTATTGTTACTGACGTGGGTGTGGGTTGCCTTGCCATTTATAATGTACGAACATGTTAGCTATCTCTGGCTGTTTAGAGCGGGAGAACTGGAAAGAAGGACTTGGGTCAAATATCGTTCATGTCCCCACTAATCTCAGCTTTGACAACCCTTTGGTTAGTAGTAGGGACCATACCTTCTACATCAATGCAAGATAGTTAGTGTGTCAAATTGTGGTCCAATTTTAAGCTTACACAGGGGTCAAAAATTCTAAATACTCCATCATGTTGAATGTTACCATATTGCCATCTATTAGTCCAAAGAGTCCAAAAAATGTTCTATTTATGACCTTATTTTGACCTTGGATCCAAATCCATACATCAAAGAGTACTAGGTTGTTGATTTTTTTTTGGAAAAGTTGCATGAGTTTTTAAAGTGTTTTTTATTTTATCATTTTTGAGATATTGGACAAATCCACACTGCACATTGGAAATTGTGCACGTACGTTCTTGCTCTCCATTGGCACACAAAATAGTTCTGTTTTAGAAGTGGTAATAGCCTATTGTTAATTTCTTCTTCTTATCAACACTTATTTTATGTAACAAATGTCAATTTCAGTGCTTCAACCCATTGTACACCTATGTAAATCATTATACAAGGAAGGTGCATTTGAAAGTTTCTCCAAAATGGGCCAATGGGTCCACAATTGGTCATTAAAGGTCTATCTGTGTACACCCTAAGTCATTAGCCAGTGGTTCTTTTGAGCACATTTGGTTGGTATTTAAGGAAATTGCCTTTTGACAGATGTTTTCAAAATTGGGGTTAAAGCTCACATAGAAGGGCCTCAGAGTTAATCTTCGTACAACCCATATAAGGTTTGGGCTGGTGATTTTTAAAAAAATTAATTTGATGATCATAGCTTGCATAGCACCATATATGCACCAGAAATTACATTTTATAGTTTTAACCAATTAGGTCAAAGTTACATCAGGGGTTCTTTAGATGTCAATCTGTGTAAACACCTGGCGAATCTTGAGCCAGCGATTTTTGTTTTACAACTAAGTTAATCCGTTAAAAGGGCCGACTCAGAGATTTCCTGAGGAGGGGCGCCCTCAATTCCAAAAAAATCGTGTTTTTTTGTCAATGTACATAATGCTTGTCCATATACTAATCACTGTGTGCACTTGCTAAGCTTACATCGAATTTCTTCATATAGAAAATCACAACTTTGTTATAAATCCGGATCCGGAATTTTTTGTTATGACACAGTTCCTATGGGAACGTAATGGCTAACACATAAATGTTCTACCACTGGCATCAAAACGAAAATCCGATTCATCTCAAATTCGGAATTGTGCATTTTAGGTTACTTATCGTGTTCTAGTTACTCTTTTTCTTATTAACCCAAAAAAATAATATTTTGAAATCTCTGAGTCAGACTTTAAGATGTATATGAGTAGGCAGGATGTGACTTGTTTGCAAAGCGTGAGGTTGAGAGAATATTTTACTATATCAATCCAAGGGGAGTAGAGTGGGAACCCAATACAATTCACTGATCTGAATCTCATACTAAATGTTTTGTTAGCTAATATGGTCCTTTGGTGCAAGAGTTCATTTTCCCCAAACTCCTTAAAAAGCCAAGATTATCTGGAGCTTGTACCTGAGCCCCTAAAATTTTTTGGAAAAAGATACATATTATAAGCAAACTCCTCAAAATGAGTAGGTCTTACTATTTTCCGCAAAATGACCCTTAAAAATGAGTAAGGATTTCAAGTCTCAGCCACACAACACTCAACCACCCAATCCAGTCACATTGCTATTTGTTGTTTGTGTAGATTCGTCCGAGTTTATAAACTCTGACTACTGTATTTTAATTATTTTAAAGTCAAGTTCTAATGATTTTTCTGACAAAAGAAATTTCTCTGATTTTACTCCTCAAACCAAAACATTATGCCTCAAACAAAGTCATTAAAATTTTTTTTTTTTCCAGAAAGTACCTAAAAATTGGGCTTGATGAAAGTAGACTCTTTACCTATACAACCATGCTGCTACGATTGGAGATATCCAATTTTTGTAGTGCTTGTTTTAAGAGCACATTGTAATAAATTTTGGACTCTGACTGGTAATAGTTTGTGATCAAATTCTTTGGAAAACCAGTTCACAACATCAATCTTTAATTTCTCTGGAGAAAAAAATATAGGCAAATATAGGGATATTGACACTTTATAGGATTTATAGGGAGAGGGTAAAAAATATAGGAAAAAAGGAATTATAGGGCGCGTGTGCTGGAATCTTCAAATAATGCAGCCAAAAGCTACAACATGATATTGTAGGGCACCTTGCTCTCTATCACCCTATTCAAGGTTAGAGTATACGCGAGATAGATTTAGCCAGCAGAGCATTTTAAGAAAGGTTAACAGAAATGTTTGAAAATATTGCAAATAAGCTAATTTAAAATTCATGAATATACTGAAAAATGCAGCCAAAACTACACATGATATTGTTGTGGCGGCACATACTCTATCACCCTATGCAAGTTAAAAGTAATTGGATCAGCGTTTTTAGCCAGCAGAGCATATTAAAAAGGTTAACCGAGTCATATGAACGGATGGACACCACACACAACACACACACACAATTTGCTAGTAAGTATGTGCCCCATGAACATGCGGTTTCAGGCGAAACCAAAATGTGGAAGAATCAACTCCACTCTTAGGGTTATTTGAATTCTTATATATGAATAACGCAAGGAAGGAGGATGAGGCATTGGACTGAACCACCATCGAAAGCACCTTAATCGGTTTGGGTGTCTGCAATCTCTTTTGATTAATTTTGCTCAATTGAAAGAGGCTTGGCCACCATCCTCTGGAACTGATAAACAATAACTTAAAGCCACTCTAGTGATTATCCCGAAAAGATACAAAAAATATTAAAAAATTTGCAGGAAAGGAATAGCTTAAAAGGAAGGATAAGTCTGTCGGACTCCCAATTACGTATATTTGTGCCAACTGAAAAGTTGACAGAAAATGAAGAAACAGCAATGTTCAGAGATATGAATCCCCATTCAATTTACAGTGTAGTAATTGTCAGTACGGAGAGTTATGACTAAAATATCAGATTTTTGTCCCTATTCGGCTGCTTATAGACTATCACTTGCAGGTATTTTAGGATACCCATACTTGTTCCAAAATGCAAAAATCTGATTTTTGATGATTTTTTTCAATTTTCTGATTTAGCAATCACTGATAGTGGCCTTTAACTTTAAGGGAGGGGAAAAAAGAAACATAAAAATGCACATACTCATAGATGTTGGTTAAACTACATATATCCTCCAGTATTCCTGTGTGTAAGTGAATAATCAATAATATAACAATGCAAAACCGATCCCCTGTTGATAGGGTAAAAGCATGGCTATGATTGCTTGCAGACTTTTACTGAATAAGCCATCTGATCTAAAGTTATATTTTTAACATGGACAGTTCGTCTATAAAAGATGTATGACAAGCAATTGTGGTATGGGGTCAGCTCTGATTGATGGTTAGAGGCAGGAGGAGTGCTATTATAGTTGTGAGGTTATAATTTTGTGCTATGAAGAATTCATGAAGAGCTCGATTGTGCGTTAAGTAAACATTGGGGGAATATTATTTTGAAGCCAAACATATGAGTTGATACCAAACACCATTCTCATACCAATTTGGCATGCAATAAATCAGTTCTTTCATGTTGAAGATGAATTGCACTACAGCTGTGGCTCAGAGGGGTATGGTCAAGTCCCACAATGCACCAGTTTGGAAAATTTACTCAACATGTCATGTGATCGCCACAAAAATCCTATTCTTAATACATAAAAACCCTAATTTTTATGCTCTTTTAGCTCACAAAGCATGAAAGCAGATCATGAAATATCCTTGCGGTTCTTAAACGTTTGGAACATTTTATCCCTAGGTATTGACATGTGTTTAGTACAGAACAGTGTAGGCACATTGCAATGCCTGATGAATTGGTTCAAACCACTCTGAGCTGTGCTATTGTCTTTAATGTCCATTATTTTCTAAAAACAGACCTGTGGGGTCTTAATGATGTTTTAATTTAATAAAATGACTTGTGGAAGTGGCCATGATATAGTTGTTTGTAGTTTTGACTGTGGCCTCCTCTGAGTACACTTCTGAGTTTGTTGGAAAAAATATTCTTCAGGCACCTATTCCAATTTGACTTTGACTGAACAAAGAACCATACACTTCAAGCATGGTGTACAGAGGAGACCTGTGTTTTCTTGAGCCTGGGTGGTCATTCCTGTACAGATGTTCATATTATCCCTTTTCTCTCAAAATGGGCCGTGTAGACACCACACACACAGATTGCTGTTCATCATGTTTCCATTGCTCTCCACCCTCTGTGAAAATTGAGTAACAGGAAAGTATGTGTTACGGAAAGGCCACTACTATTAGTGTTTTTTTTATTTTACTTTTTATTCCCCTGGCTTTAAAAGCAGGGGGGATATTGCAAGGTGCACATGTCCTGTATGTATGTGTGGTGTTCGCAGTTTGTTAGTTTGGTTAGGTTTGGGTTAGGTTTTCGTTTTTTGTGTCTCCTATTTTGTGTCTCGCGATTTAAACCAGACTTGGGTTAAGGTACAATAGGGGTTCCTTCATAAGTGGATGGTGTCAAAGGTCATGGACCTAAGTCAAAGGTCATCTTAGGTCGATGTTCCAACTGCCATCTTGCCAGGGGATGTCGCAAGTTACTTGCAGTATTTTTATGGTCTGCTGGATTAAAAGAAGCTGATCCACAGCCTTGTCCCCTCAATTTACCTCAAGAAATTGAGATTTTTATATCATCTAAAGTGTTGGCTCGAGTATAGGTTGCGTACCTAATCTTATATGCAAATTTGAGCTGCTCTAGAAGAAATTCGTAATATTGTATTTTTTGTACGCAAACTAATAAATTACAAAACAGTGGCCTATGGAGCATCGTGATACAACTAATCATTCATGAACAACATCAGAATGCCCCTGAAAATGTGAAATAACCTTTTCTGTGAATCAAAATACATGTGCTAAGATCACAAAATGCACATTTAAATGTGCGTATTTCGAAGTCTTTGGGACCCCTGATTTCCCGGAAGTAGTAATCGAATTTTGAATTAGAGAAAGGCTGTATTTTTCTCATTGTCTCCTGAAAGTTGAGCCCTCAAATCCATTTCATCTCATGATATCAACAAAAAATACATCGTCCTCGGACGCTTATGTCGCCTGCCATCGCAATTAATGAATGATAGGCCTAACAGACCTTTGACCTTGACTATGTGACCCTTTTACCTCATCAAACAAAATGAGGGATCCCAAGTTACACCTTATGATTCAAGTTTGGTTCAATTGAAACTTCAACTTTTCACATGAGGTCAATTTTACATTTTCAGCCTATTTTACAACTTGACCTCACATGACCTTTGACCTGGGTATGCGACTTTGACCTCATCAACAAATGCGGGATCCCATGTCTGCAACCTATGATTCCAGTTGGTCCAATTCAACTTTTCAAATGCGGTCAATTTTACATTTTCAGGCCTACTTTTACACTTGACCTCACATGACCTTTGACCTTGGCATGTGGGACCTTGGACCTCATCAAAAGTGGGGGATGCCATGTTGCAACCTGTGAACCCAAGTTTGGTAGAAAATTGTGATTCTTCGAGTCCAATACCCAAATTTATTGGTCGAGCTTATGAAGTTGATAAAAATATTGGGCGAGACGTAGTCGCGCCCAATAGTTTTTCAATCATAGCGAGACCAATAAATTTTGGGTATTGGACGAACACAAGAATCTAAATTTATCATCTTTAGTTTTGAGAATCTATGGTGTCCTATATTACTATACACAACTGTTGATAAGAGAACTATGAATTACTTACCCAAGTTCAAATGAAGATACTGTGACTGTCATGTCGGAAAAAGCTGCCCAATTGTAGATTATTCCACCGGTAAAGTATGCTTTTTAAATCCAATGTAAAGTTCAAGTTCAAACTTCAATCCTCCAACATAAAAAAACACCTTAAAGTCCAACGTTTTAATAACTTAATTCAAGCTTCATAATTGCAAACCACGTAAACAAGTCTGAAACGCAAACCATATTGTCCAGTTAATTTTTCTTTTCTTTCTTAGTGGTTGTAGTTGTAATTTATTGTCACGCTACAGTTATTGAACCGTGAATGGCGTGGTGGCATAGGGCCTGAAATTGCCTCTGAATCACTCGCGAAGTATCCGAACCTAGATGCAGTATATTTGGCACAACTGGATGAGGCTGAGAGGCTGGTTGAAGTACACCTACGGTAAGTTCTTCAAGCATTTCCAGTGTGAGCTACTCAAAATTGGGCTGTGGCATTAATTTCAAACTGTGGTGACTGCGTCTGCGATACAAGTCAGTACCGATACCTCCGAAGTTGATATTGGTATCCAGAGGAACAAGTGGTTTTTGAGAAGCAGTGCGACTTCCAAGATGTTGATGGATTTTCACTTTCAGATTGCTTCACTTCACGACCGATGAAGATGAGAGGGCATCAGAGGACTATGCTGTTTCTTGGACTCATTTGGCACGGCGCCTAAAATATGTGCGAATGGTTTCATTGCGATTGACCGGTGACGTTCCAGATATCTATGGAGGCCCAAGACCATTCTCATCAGCACAGTGATTGCAAGTTGTGCGAAAGGGAATACTGTGGTTGCGTGTGTAACGACGAGACAAATTAGCTGCGACAGAGAGCTTTGACATGTTTTCCAAAGTGTTTCTTCCCTACTGGGGCATTCTTGTACACGGCTTCTCAGACTCTGATCAACATGGGTGCAGGGAATTCAAGGTCTGTTGAAAGAATGCACTAGTTTTTGGGGTTCGTTGGAGATGTAACCTTTTGTTTTTTCAAAGGATGTCACGGGACATTTATCCCCACCGGTAGCATAACTTCCCCCATCTATCTGGACTAATATTAATCTTCTCTTATTTTCTTTGTCATTTCATCTTTTAGATTGATACACATAACGCCTTTCCTTGCTGGCCTCTGCTATCGACAAGTGAGCTTTTCCTAATTTCTTCAACTTCTCTCTGCCTCGCCTGCAAATGTTAAAACATCCAAATCAAACCATACCTTACTCTGCAAGACAGAAAGGTGTATCTGGGTCAAAAAAATCCCAGACTGATACAACTGTGTTAACATCATTCTCATCAATAGGTGGATAGCTACTGGTGAAACCATATCCTTCACGTTTCAAATTTGGCAGCCTTGGCGGTGAAAGCTAAATTAGCTTGGGAAAATACTGGCTTTGTGAAAATATCATACCTGTCCACACCTATTCAGATGACGGTTTTTCGCCGATGTCTGATGTTTATAAGAGATCGAGTTTTGTAGTTATCTCCATCTTCATGGCGGACTTCAACAAAAAATTGCTTCAAGACTTCCGCGAGTTGCTCTTTGCTGTACTGTTCAAAATTGGACTACCGATTTATCCTTCAAATAAGACGAAATAATCGCACTCCAACAGCGGTACTCCTCGGGGTGTGAGCGCTATCTTTTGCGTTAATCAGTGCCTGATAGTTGTTTTCATTTATCGTTGCAAATTTCCACAAGAAGAACTTATCCATCTCGCTGGATTTAAAATAAAAACAAAAGCGTCAGTGACATCAACAACAAAAATGACATGACGGAAATGTCTTGCAATAAAACACTTGCTATTCCGGGTAAATAATTAGCCTGAATACTTGGCACCTCACTCGGTGCGCGGCATATTATGCCGTATTATTCGGCGAACATGGCGGGACAGAGGAACTATCAAGATGGGTTGTTAGCCTAGTGTTTCGTGAGTGTGCGCATTGAGCTTAATACGGTTCTCCTTACCCGGGTGCACAGATATAAACTGCATTGGAATGCATTCTGTTTACAATTCAATGAAAGTTAGAGGGGATTGGGATTGAGCCAAAGTGGGAGTATTTGGACACCCAAAAGTTTCAGAGGAGACTATTAAGATTATTTGAGAAGTGTGGTTTTTATGGGTTTCCCCGCATGTGTTATAGTAATATAGGACGGAAGAAGACGATTCTCAAAACATAATAATGGTTTAAATCCATCAAAGTATGAGGATAATTACAGACAAATGTTAACCCTTTTTCACAACAGACATCAAACAAACAACAACAACAAACTACAGACAACAGACTCAAACAAAGACAACCCCCAAACTACATTGGGACAAGTGATCCCTATGTGTCTTCCTGCCTTAGGGCAGGCGAACAAAAAACCCAATGTTTTTAGTGGTTAACATCATTAATTAGAACAAGTATTTGATGAGGGCTATGCAACATGCATTAGTGCGTCTACCATCAAACCCGCAAGTTGTTCCCACGTTACTTGATGGGGTTGTATGTGCCAGGCTCTCATATCAAGTGTAGAGAACAACACACATTTAAATCGGAACAAGCACCTTAAGAGTGGCAACCTTTCAAAATACAATTTTTTACAAGATCTGTTCCATCCTAGGGGGATTACCATAATCAATGCCTCACAAAACGTTACTATTCCAAGTCTGAAAACATATACAAGTTAAAACTGGCCGGTTGGTAAAGGTTTGGGGAATAATAAGTGCGGAAAAGTCTGATATACGCTAAGTATGACCTTGGTGCCTACAAACCTGTCTATAACAGCGCAGATGCAGTAGAAGTATAAGGTCCTTGTGTTGCAAGTGTCATCTAGATTGGTCAGAGGTTTGATGGTTAAGTGGAGACAGACAGACAGCTGATTGACAGACAAGACAGACTCTGACAAATCAACCAATACCCTTTTTGGCCAGGGGGATAAACAGCGAACTAATTCTAGGCTCCGTAGTGTTACTCAACCCTATAAAACCTTTCACTCCAAATTAATTATAATTTCTGTGACCACATCACTCACACAGGCCTATGACTCAAATAGTTCTGGTGTCTTGTGATAAGTGATTGTAATATGCAAGTGAAGAGCTATCAAAATCCATTTAGCGAACTCAATTTTCTTGGACTTTTATGAAAGTTCTGGTTGGTATTCTTTGGTGGCAACAATACAGTTTGTTTTTAGGAAAACAAAAACATTGACATTTATACCATCTGAACTTACCATGCAGTATTCCATTAACTGAATTCTTGCTGGTACTCTTTTTGAGAAACTGTGTTGAGCGGGACTCATCCAGGAAGAGGGAATACCCACGCTTGGAAAGGTCATCTACTCCACCTCGGTTCCCTGAAAATGTAACAATACGCTTTATTTGAAACAGCGGCGGTCTGCCGTGATAACGTTTTGAGAGCCCATTCTTAAGGGTTTAATCCCAGTGCAGCAATCATGAGTTCATCCACAACATGCGTTTATTTTTCTTGTACACGAAAAGACAATACCTCGCGTGCCCAATAGCGTTGGTCGAAAACCCTCTGGAAATGTCCTGATTTGAGGTCCAAAAATACCTGAATTACTTATAAAATCATGTATTTGTTGCGGAATGTCAACTAATTTGGTCTAATATAACGTGAAAGGGTGTTTGGGGGGGGTTAAAACGACGAATTAAAAGCGACAAATTTTTAAAGTTTTGAAAAAGCGTGGCCTCTGAAGTTAAAGAAATCCAACACAAAATTTTTAAAGCATCCCAAATCATTAATTGAATTGTGCTACAAAAAAAGTCCGTGTTGTAATGTGTTTACTCTATCTCTTTTAAAGAAAGCGAAGATCCACGGAAATTATAAAACTTTACATTTACTAGCATCATGGTATTAAATTCTCATATAGCTTCATATGCTATAAACGTGGGCCGTGTTTCCTCGATTTTGAACGCAGACGTGTGGCAGGAAATGGACAATTGAGGTCCGTTTGCCTATTGTATGTGTGAAAGCCCATGTAAAATGACCATGTTCCAACAATTTTTAGTGGGTTGACAATAGTACATGGGTGACCTGCCGACTAACTGAAGTAGTGGGCCTAAATACCATATGATGATGATTTGGGTGATTTCCCACCTCCCACGTTCCCCACCTCCGCACAAATCATTTATCATAGTAAATAAATATGAATACAGCAACTACATCAAATTAACATGGGTCTCAACACACTTTTTCAATATCACTGACGGACCACTCATGACTTCATGAAGCATTTAACATCCTACATGGATAGTTCAGAAAATATGCCCATTACCCTTAACAATCTAGATCAAGATAAACCATCAATAGCCAGGTAAGGACCAGCTCTTCTATTAACCCTAGGTTTCTAGGCAATAAGTAGAAGACATCCATGATTGCATGTGACACACCTCAAAAGTATACACTCCCTACACCGCTGCCAATCAATGAAAACAAATCTCATATAAGAGAAAATGCAGTCCTTTCATCTGAGCGCATGATGCATGGACTGGATAAAGTTGTCTGGACCTGAGACTTGCAACATCTCAGGCCAAGCTTAGCTTGTGTGAGTTCAGCTTACATGCCGGTAATTTTAAATCCTAATTTTCCTTCAAAAATAATTTGACATTGACCCAATCGGTTGGTGGATTCAGGGACTCTGGTAGTGGGAGTCATCACTGCAACTCCTTCTGTGTCAAGTACTATCTTCCCCCTTGAGTTCCATGGCTGAACTCACAAAACTATGAGACCCTTAAAACCCCCTTCCTCCAAGCAACTGCAATCTTTCATTCGCATTCACAACCACCACGGAGTTGCTACACTTTGAATTCGACACAATTGACACACAAGCAAAATAACTTACCTTCCTCTTCTGCAGACAAGACTTGCGGCAGTTATAAGTTGTATGGCGTATCTCAGTAGTCTCCATGCTCCATCCGATCCTTGTTCAGTACTGTTATTGCATCATCTGCCATCTCTACATCCTCCTCTTCACATCTAAAAAACACAGAAGGAGAAATACCCATTTACAATCTCAAGGCTCAAGGCACTGGATTGTAAACAATTAATATGGCAATCATACACAACCCAAAAGAACATATGCGTACTTTTGTTTTGAAACATATTCAAGGTGTTTTGACCAATCCCAGAATGCAATCTAATTCTTTGTGGCTAAAATGTGATTTATTGTGGAATTATATGACCCACTGGAAGATTGAATTTCCCAAACTGGTGCATTGTTGGATGGACTCAATACCCCTCGGAACTATTAATGTGCGTTTGATCAAGCAAAATGAGTGTGAAGTCACTAAACAAGTTTTTTGAGATATGGACCAAAGGTGCAAAGGGGTGCAAATTACTTTTTTTCCCAAAAGTATAGAAATGATTTTATCTATCACTGGTGAGAAGTCTTTATTTAATTCAAATGGTAAGAGGTCAAAGTTTTTTCAAAGGTATCGGAATTACTTATTGCAAACTGTTTTTTTGAAAGAGCCCCCTTAAACTAGACATAGGGATTCACATTCAAAAGCTTGGCTTCTGAGCAAGCAAGCTAAAATATTGATAACTCATATAAAAGCATCCCGTACGGCGGGGTGGGGTGCTGTCCGCATAAAAGGTCCACTTTTTGCTGAATGTTTTTGATAAAGGTCCAAATTTAGAGACATTTTGACAAGTTTTCGTGCCACGTTTTGGTGGTGAAATTTTCAAAACGTCCCAAAAATGACATTTTAGGGGGTGAGGTCCCCTTTTACCAAAAAGTTCCAAGTTTTCAAAAAGAACCACTTTTTTTTTTCGAAGTCCCGCACCCCCCAAAATAAATCCCCGGCGTACGGCCCGGCTCATATAGATACTTTTATAAAGTCATGCATGGGCACTTTTCCAAGACAAATAATAACAACCGAAAGGGCCTACAAACACCAGATAACAACAACAACCCAACTAATCACAACATCTTTTATGTCATAGTGGAAGATGCATCATTGTTTTCTAGAGTAGCAATAGATTACTGCCATTATGAGCTACATAATTTAATACTTTTCTTTACATGCTAAATTTATACTACTATACAGCACCAGTATCATCGATAGACTATCACACCATCATCTGAAGAGGGTGCCATCATTTAGAGAATAACAGGTATGATTTTGGGACCGGTACTCTCTCTACAACAAACTGAAACCATATTTTCAAAAGGGAAGAACGAGGCCAACACTAAAAATAATGGTGTCGCAGGTTGCAAATTCGTCGTAAAGAGAGTATCGTTTCCCAAATCATACCTTTATTCCTCATTCTTAAACAGTTTTATCCTTTAAGGTCATCTTAAATTTCACGCTACTTTACGGCTTACATCCAACAAGAAAGATGACTGCCACCACTCAATACAACAATCGAAGCACCCTTTAACGCAACGATCATCGCAACAAGACGCAACGTTGGCAGGCGCGCGCGACGTAGCAAAACGCGGTATTACGCGAGCGCTTCAACCATAAAACATAACATCATACGCATGCATACACCCTAGGTTCAATTGTCGAATTGACCCGGGCATCAGCCAATTAATTGGCTTATATTTTAACAGCTGTTTTAAGATCCTAATATACTTACCATTTACCTTCCTTAGTCAGTGACGTCAACCTTTCAAACAGCTGTTTTTTGTGTGTAATTTACACGCGCACATGTGTACACCAATGCTGTCAATCAACGCCTGTGATTTAATGCCGAGATGGTTACATTACACGCCGGCATCACCGACTCAAGAAAGGTAAAAACACTACAGAGACGATTGACTAAAATTTGTCCCGAATTATGCAAATAAGCTAATTTTCTCATTAACCCGGACCGGGTGGTTTTGCCGAACATCGTCCAAGATGCAACAAGAAGCATTCTATTTTTTTTTAACGGCCCAGATGCAATGAGAAACAAATTTTGCATTTCATTGCATCTCAGACCTTTTCCCGGCACAGGAATAAGTCGTTAATGGCCGAGATGCAATGAGAAACATCGCGTCATTTTCCGGAAAGACGTCCCAGATGCAACGAGAAGCATCGCGTGCGAATGCAATGAGAAGCAATGCGCAAACCGCCCCATATGCAACGAGAAGCATCGCATCATTTTCCGGAAAGACGTCCCAGATGCTATCAGACACTTACCTTATTGTGAGTATCTGTTTCACATTTTCTTTCTCTGTATAAAGTGCTTGTTGATATGATGAGCAGTCTATCCAACAGGTCAATGGGGATGCCGTGAGGACTCTCATAACTGGTGCCTCGAATTCTGAAATAATGATGTCAAAGCTACACTTTTTAAAGCTCCTTGACTTTTAATTCAAAATGTTTACATTCTAAAATACAGTGATCACAACAGCACCCAGACACATTTCAAATGGCTTCAAAGCAAAACTGTCAGTTACCTGGCAGTTGAAGAGAAGCTGGTTATACTTGATCTAAGCAAGAGACAGATGAGTCAGTAATTCAGTATAGGTGTTGGGTATTAAATTGAAAGAATGTGTGAATGGTAAATGCCGGATTTGATCCATACAGGAGGGTGAAACTGGCCCAGATACATTTTGAAATTGTGGGCCATCAGAGCACTCCTTTGGTAATGCAGCTTTCATGCAGCATCACGTAGATGGCCAGGGATGGCATAGTAGCTAGAAGCGTCTAGTGAAGTCACACGGCTTACTACTGAAGTTTGCCATTAGATTTCAGTTGGCCATCTTTCATATTTTTAGCAATTACTTTCTAACTGTGAAATGTAAAGCATTTACACATCTATTTAACAATCACAATACATCGGTCCTCGGACCGCTTATGTCGGCATGCCGTCGCGGTGAGTGAATGATACCTCACAATGACCTTTATCCTTGATATGTGACCTTTGACCTCATCAACAAATGAGGATCTCATGTTGCACCTATGATTCAAATTTGTTCCATGAACTTCAACTTTTCAATGAGGTCAATTTTAGACATTTTCAGCCTATTTTATACTTGACCTCACAGACCTTTGACCTTGGTAATGCGACCCTTTGCCATCAATCAACAAATGAGGGATCCCCATGTTTGCACCTTGAGTCAAGTTTGGTTCCAATGACTGAACTTCAACTTTTCAAATGAGGTCAATTTACATTTTCATCCTATTTTATAACTTGACCTCATATTACCTTTGACCGTGGTATGCCGACCTTTGACCTCATCAACAAGATGGATCCCATGTTGCACCTATGATTCAAGTTTGTTCCAATTGAACTTCCAACTTTTCAAATGAGGTCAATTTTCAATTTTTCATCCTATTTTACACTTGACCTCACATGACCTTTGACCTTGCACCTGTGACCCCCAGTTTTGGTTTAATCCCCATCAAGTATGAGGATATTACAGCAAATGTTAAAACCCTTTTTCACCACAACATCATCAAACAACAGACCACAACCACAACATCAACAACAACAGACAATCAACAGTGAAAAGTGATCCCTATGTGTCTTCCTCTGCCTTAGGGCAGGCACACAAAATGATATTAGTCACCTGCATTGAAATTTAAACTACTTAAAAAAATAGATCTCCCAGGCAGACAAGGATGAATATTAATTAATCTTTTCCTGGAGATGGCCAACGTGTCAAGTGTTGAAAAAACCTTTGGACCTACACCATAGAAGATGGATATCTATCACTCCTCTACCTCTACCAACCGTGTCTTGTTGCTCAGTGGCAAGAGAACCATTCTAGTACTACAGAGGTTGCCGTTTCAAGTCAGGCCAAGCGCACTTCCTTTTAATCACACTATGTGCGTGCTGGTCATCTTCAGGTAAAATATTAAGAAATATTCAGTTACCTGCATTGATTTTATCACATATTGTATCTATCATTCCTACACATTTGGTTCCTCTTTGTCTCAGTCAAAATCTCTCACCAACAGTGCCAGATTTAGGACCACCAATCTGCAGTCCATGGCAACCTCCCTGTATTGATCGACTGGCATATCCCGATATATTTAGAATCCCTTATCTATAGTCAATCTCTCTTTGCTATTAGGTTGTTTGTAACCTTGGCAATTGTAGAATCCAGTCTCTGTGCCATGCCATCATTATAGCCAATGAGTACACAAGTGATCTTATATACTTTGAACTATTCTTTGACCAAAGATTTGTTGCAAGTAATGAGTGTATAGTATATGGTAGCAAGATGAAAAGAATGGCTTTTTGGTTACAACCCTCACTTTTAACAGGTGAATTGGGCTGTCCATATCCGCTGGGCCATTCAGGTTTTTTGTAATACTTACAATGTATGTTTGCAATTGAAATTGCAGTTGAATAAATTATATTGTTGCCATTTTTGTTAATCAATATTTCATGGGATGAAAGACATATTGAATTGAACTACAAACACTGTCGCAGGTCTCTCTTGGTCCGACACCCGGATCAATCTTTTTTTCCATGTGCCAATTTGGGTCACCGATTATGCGCAGGCACCGGCAAGTCAAGCATTTAGGCTTGTAAACTGACTGGTTAGAGCAGAAATAGACGAGCCTAAATACTAAGAGAAGTTCAGTAACAATGACCCCTATAACTTTCATTCAAACATTTTAATGTCATCTCATTCTCAAATGTATATTTTTAACTTACTTGCCAGATGTCAACTCATCATAAAACGTGAATTAGTTAGTTACACCAAGTTTAAATCCGGTTTTGTCCCCCTCTAAACGGGCTTGCTGGATTGACCTCATATTCAGCAAATACTGCTGTGTGAGTCTTTATTGGAGCAAAGAATTGATCGGAATGCCCTTCCCTGCCACATCAACAGTTTTTCGGCAGTGTCCTAGCCTTTGGGCAACTGCCCCCCATGGCAAGGCAGCATGTACTGGATGGCTGCAATTAGCTCTCCAGAGCTGACGCCCTTGTAGGTAGATCATCTTTTTCATTCTAACCACCTGGGAACCAGCTACCCTCCGCTCAACCAGATTTCCTTAAAACCCGAACGGGGTTGACATTTTAAAGTTTTAGCCGCTGACCTATACTGGTAGCAGGTCTTGGATATACTTAAAAAACAACAAGCTCACAGGCATAAGCCCTACTTCATGATCGGTCCAAATATGGGAGAGGACAAGTGAATATCGTGAATTCCACTTTTCCTTCTATAATAGGAACAGAAATCACCTTGTTTGTTGACTTACCTTTGGATACCCCTTTTTGTAGCCATTATTAGTCGGGTGCATGGTAAAAACATTCTCTAGTGCTCGGTTGAGGAAGGAGAAACACTCAATGTCTAACATATGCACCTCATCTATGAATAACACCTAGAGAGGAAACAAAACAGAGAACATCATACAGGGATGTAAGTGAGTGCAAATCCTGAAAGTAGTGATGAAATCCTGAAAAAAACGTGTAAATTTGGACAAAATGGGCCCAAAACGGGCTGAAAATAAAATAAAAGTGCAGAAATTTTGAGTAATCTATTTCCTAAAATAGGAGATTTCCTTTAAATTTACATCCCTGATCATAAAGCATCAGTGTAACACGCATACCAAATGCATAGATTGTACACAGCTAATGCTCCTCCAGGAAGATCATGGCTGGTAGTCTCTAGGGGAACCTAACTTTAGACCTGGGTTTAAACCAGGGTTAGTCCTTCATGAATGGACCTTTATATCTTTCAACATACTGTGAAAGTGTGGTGAAATGGTTGAGAAAATTTCATTATGGATAGACCAGAAAGGCCCATGATCAGTGTTCGAAATAGCGGTTGTCCGTTCGCCCGGGACAACCAAATTGAGCGCTGGACAACCAAAAATGATACTACAGTTGTCCGGCGAACAATCATAAAATTTAGCCTGGCGCAGGACCAACAAAAAGATTACCATTTCACTTATCAAGTATATTATATACAGAAAATTGTTTCAAAATACGGACAACCAAAACATTTGGCGGACAACCAAAAATTGCAACGTGGTTGTCCGTGGGACAACCACACTTTTCCCCTTAATTCGGACGCTGCCCATGATCCATATTAATATACAAATATTGACTGCTTTTTATTCAGAGCATGGTTGAAACTATAGGTCCAAGGTGATCTCAAAACCATACTATGCCCCGAGGCGTAAGCCGAGGGCATAGTATGGTTTCGAGATCACCGAGGGCCTATAGTTTCAACAATGCTCTGAATAAAAAGCAGTCAATATTTGTTTTATATACCGATACCGAATGTAATAGATTTTTGTCTTTCTAAGCCAGGATGCTAACACAGGCCTATATCATGTGTAGCCTAGGCCATGGCGTGCATGCACGGTTTAACAATTTTGTGAAGAATTAGCAATCAACCTTTCTTGTGTTGAGGAAGTGATGTTGGAGTCCAAAACGGATCGCCGTAATCGACTTCTTGCCATTTTTTTGTCGGCAAGATGCGTACAATTTTCCTTGCAAGTTGCATTCCGAATTCGGCAACTTTTACACGGCCTGCAGAAGGCCGTGTCATTGGTGTCAAATTATAATCCTCGAATATCTTCACGGTGTATTTTACCTGCCGTTTGGTATTAGCCCTATGAGCTGCATCTCTGATTCCTTTCAGATCTTCATCTACAAGCTCAAAGCATGAATTGAATGCTGCGATTCAGCCATTTCCTTTCTCTTGTTTGTATCAGACTTTACACTATAGCATGACAGCACAGTACGAGAAAACAAAATCGTGGTCTGCTTATATTCATCTCTTACACCAGCTTCAATATGTACACTCATAATACGGATGAATAGTTCGTACAACAGTCTTTTACGCTGGGAAGAGGTGTCCCGGGCATAGTTTATGAACTATGCCCGCTCTTCCCAGGGCATAGTTCATTTTTGGTTCAATTCTTGAAGCTATTGAATTTAGCGCTCCACTTTTAACCATCAGATGACAGGGATCTATAGAACCGCCATTTCTTCATGGTAGTTACCACACACTACTACCGAGTAGACATGGATTACCTACACTTGGACGTCCTCGCCGCCAGATTCGTGTATCTTTGTCCGCATAGACGGATGTGTACACACAGCGGCTGTCGCCCCCGTCGTAGAGTAGCTACGTGGTTACACCCGGCTCTCAGCGCGCGCGTATTTCTCATGCCAATTTTGTTTTTTAGATATTTTTGGCATATATTTGCAGTTTTTTATTAATGTGTCATTTTTTAAAAAACTTAAAAAAAAAAAAAAAAAATGTGGTTTTTTGATATGCCCATTTGAATTTCTCATGATTTTTAAAAACGTTCATAAAATACTAAACAGAGAACATGTGTATAACGCCCTCATTTCATGAATTTTTCATCCACCTCTTTCGAAAATGGCCGGTGTGGGTAACCCGGGAGTAGCTACGTGTAGCTGCGGGTCTACTCGGACTGTCTACCACATCCACCTTCTCTCCACCCTAGTGGTGCAAATACGTGTAGCCATTTGGGTAGGTACGTAGAGTAAGCCACCATCACTGTAGACCTAAGTAACTGTTTACTTTGTAAAGCCCTATCTTGCACTACTGCCTCGCAACTACCCCAGTGTGTACTGTGCAGTAGCTGTCGCGGTAGACATGGTGTATAGCTTCGGTATAGGCTACACGGAGCAAGAAAACGGCATGTATGAGGTATAATATAGAATGGTAACCTAGCATGGTGAGACTTAGGCTTGCATCTCAAGGGAGACTATCATTAGACCTGGGTTTAACAGAATATGTCAAGATTTTTGTCAAGCTCAGTTTTGACTTAATTCATAAATAATGGGATATACTCACGAATTCCCAAAAATAATAACAATTTGATGTAAAATTAACAAATAGATGGCTTTTACTTTTTGCTTTTTGACATACGAAGAAACGGGCGGATTTTTCGCCACGGCTTCATTGTTCAAAGCGCCCAGCTCGTGACGTCAAGTGATGACCAAAACATCGTTGTTGACTCGAATTGTTATTGCTTACACTGTAATATTGATGGATTAATGAAAGTAATAAAATTTTGATATTTTGCAACTAAATAATTTATAGAATGACATATTTTGTTTCATTTCGTTGTGTTAATTAATATTGAAGTGGCAACACAGGCACTGCGATAATGATGGTCACAACGACGTCAATTAATGGATGGTCATCACTTTGACTCACCATTTGCCTGCGAGTTGGATTTGTCAGGAATCTTTTTCGAGTAAGCTCTTGGGCGGGAACTTACAAAATGGGCAAAATATCAACAAATTTGGACCATTTTCACTTAGTTTGATTTATAAGTACTCTACGTTACTTAATCTTCCATCCATACCAAATTTTCCAATATTCCGAATCATGACATATTTCCTTTACACCAGCGTTAGTCCTGTCATGATGGATACTTTTTCTTTCAACATACTGTGAAAGTGTGTGCAATAGGTGAGAAAATTCCTTATGGATGGGTCAGAAAACAATGCACCTCTGAATAACTTTTTCACAGATTACAATTACACTTTCAGAGTATGGCTGAAGGACAAGGCGGTTCTCGAACCACAAGTCTCGCCTGGTTTCGCGCATAACTGTAAGACAAAAAGCAGCATACCAGAGTGCAACTGTGCGAGTCCAGTGTCCCCAAACAGTTGTACAACAAATAACTCCCATTTCTCCACTAGTTTTACTTCCAACTCTTTCGATTTGCCACCAACCAAGGGGTCACAACATTTTCCATGTGGAGATATTAATGTTGGAGACGTCCCCAAATGATATAACCAAGAGATGTTTAGGGTAGCACACCTCCGGGTTTTGCATCTTTATATTAAATTCTATACCTCTCACTCTTTATTTGACACCACCCTAGGGGTCACACATTTTCCATTGTGGAGATATTAATCTTTAAATGTCCCCAACATGATCATAACCAAGATATTTTAGTAGTAGCACCCCCGGTTTGCATTTTTTATAGTAATTCTTTACCTCTCACTCTTCATTGACACCAGACCCTATGGGCACAACATTTTTCCATTGTGGGAGATAGTATCTTGAGAAGTCCACCACATGAACATAACCAAGAATGTTTAGGAGTATCATAGCAACCCCCGGTTTTGCCATCTTTTAGTATTCTAACCTCTCCCTCTTTCATTTGACACCCCCTAGAGGTCACAACATTTTCCGTTGTGGAGATATTAATCTTAATTCCCCAACATGAGCATAACCAAGAGTGTTTTAGGAGTAGCACCCCGGGTTTGCATTTATTCTCTGTTCGATCTCAAGTTTGTGGGGTAAGTCACTGCGTCGGCCTGGAATTGCAGCAATTACGCCGCTATCAAAGGCGTCCGCATCCAAATGCTAGAGCAATGCAAGTCACTTCATGACGCACCCCCCAACTTTAGACCGAACCAAGTATAGTATTTTCTTTATTTCCTGCTTTTCATTTGACACCCTCCATGGGTCACAACATTTCCATTGTGGCGATATAAATCATGAAAAGGCAGTGGCAAAAATCCCTTAAAATTCACTAAATTTAGTAAAAATATGAAAAATTTACTCAATTTGGCACCATTATTTTTAAAAACATCATGTGACCACATTTTAAATTTGGGTTCCCCATACGGGGTCGGGAAAGCTATAAAATGCCCAATTTTACGTATTTCCCCACATTTTCCAGATGTAAACAGGCGGCAACCCCACGACTGACCCATGTGGCAACAACAATACACTAAAAAAACATTTCATGAAACATGGGCACTTGATATTTCTAGCTATTATCTATTGATGTTAATACCTTTTGTGTGGTATAAAAAACCCCACCCCACCCCCCCCCCCGTTTTGTATACCCCCCCCCCCCCCCCCGGTTTTTTGCGTTTATACGTCTTCTTGTTTTGTACACCACAAATCACACAACAGCCTATCCTGCCAAATAAACACAAGCTGACCTAATTTCTGTACGTACTGAATTCCTGAATTAAATTCTTTTGCAAAGTGTAAGTATTCAACACTGACCTGAGCAAATGTTGCTGAATTGTAACCAAGCATGGCATTTTTTGCAATTTTTAAATATCGAAGAAATGCCCCTTTAAGTGGCCCACATGCATTTTGACACACAATTATCATTTCTCACAAAGATGTGCACGTCGTCACCCATGTATGCAAGCACCGGTAATTTTTGCATATCCAATGTACATTTCAACAGCAATATAGCAATTACGCATATTTAATTAGATCAATTGTATCAAAAAATGCCCCTTTACTCGGCCAACTGCACTTTGACCCAATTAATGATTCAACAAAAGATGCATGGCATAGTATTTTACATGTTGTGAAGGAATTTTGCCCATCCGATTCTCGTTTCAGAGATACAGTAATTATGCATATTTTAAAATTAGCTCATTTGCATACCTAAACCCATAGAGCACACCCTTTTAAAATTGCAAAAAAATGCGCACCATGATAGTCTTTCATCAGTAAGGAATTTTCCATACTTGTGTACGGTTTCAAATTATAGCAATTACGCTGATTTTTGCATATTAATTATCTCTTTGCATACTTCATTTTTGCCCGAATACGCCCGAACTCTAATCAGTTTTCTGCGAAACTCTCCAGCCTCTCCCTTCCAACCAAGATACATCATTATAATAACGCCTTAACGGAACTCCAGAAACTTGTAAACAATCCTTGCGGGAAAATTTTTTGTAATATGCAATTAGATACTATTAGCAATTTTACGTTTACCGGCTCCAAATCTAATCAGGTCGGAACTCCTGGACCCGCTCCTTTCCAACCAAGTTACTTTCATCGTAGCCCTTACGGAACTCCAGATAATCGTACACAAGCAGTTGAACACGAACGGCGGGAAGACAGACAGACGGATAGACGTACAGACAGACAGACGAAGTTAACGAGGGTACACTCAGATAGAAAGACAGACAGGAAAGTGATAACTAAGTCTGCCGAACAAAGTTCATGGCGAGACAAAAAGGTCCACTCACAAAGGATTAAACCTGGTTACATCCCCTATTAGACAGCAAAAAATTTGGTCCAAGTTAAAGGTGCATTTTGTGATCTAGCCACCATCACTGTAGTGTATTGTTTCACTAGATAGCCCCAAGAAAAGGTTATTTCAAAAGTTTTGATGTTATGAGCAAATTTTTTATCACACAGCTCCATAGGCCCGTGTTATAATTTTCTGTCCGTTTAACGGGAAAAAACCCCAGAAAAAAAAAACACCATTTTACAAATTCTTTCAAGTACATCAAATTTGCTCGTAAGAATTAGGCACATGCGAGTGTTACTCCTTCATGTAAATTTCCAGCCAGATTCATAGAAAAGTCTGTTATCTGTCATCAATAAAGTTGAATTGGGTTAATAAGCTCTATACTGTACAGCTTGATTGTTTCTCTCATCCAGGCCTTACAACCAATGACACAACCAGAAAAATACCATAGTGGGATCACTAATACCATTCTTTTACTACCCACTCAAAGACATCCCATTCAATCTCATTTGTTGGATTGAAATGAAATTTCCAGGGTTATCCCTTCGACATTCCAACATATCTTACCCCTGGTACGATGTCTGCCTTGCCTTCTCCCTCACTCATCTACTTTGGCATTGATCTGTCTCTCACTTCCTCTTATCGCACCAGTATCACACCTGTGTACAAGATACTGCAACACCACACACATCAATGGTACTAATTAAGCTAAATTTATATGTTGAGAATAAGAATGCCAAATTGATTGGCGTTCATTCATGAGGGTCCTAGGTTGCGGTATAATTTTTTGCAACCTTGTACTCTATATTCTATTTGCCGAAAAGGATCTCTTTAGATTGTTTTGATTTTATCTTTAAGTAATTTTATGAGCCTATGTTTGCATGTTTACTTGGGTTTCGGTGGCATAATAAATACCACCAAACACTATTTATATTGCTAGTAACAAATAATACATGGTTACGTGGAAATAGGGCACAACTGTTTTTCCTTGTACTGGCTACGGGTCTAATCACCCACCCACCCCGAACCCCGAGAGGTAACGGGGTGATAGGCCCTCATGCCAGTACCAGGGAAAATAGTGGCCTTACTCTGTAATATAAACGGTACTATTGTTTTATTACACTCATATGACTCTGGGACGATGTAGTAGGGACCAGTTTGAACTTAGGGAATACGCTTGTAGCTGTACTCGCATCAGCCATGAAAAGCATGATTATGTTCATGATATAGTGACGAGGTGTAATAATTGGGTTAATAGGAATCCATTGGTAAATGCTTGTCCAAAATGAATCATGACTTGCCTAAAAATACAGGTTGGATGATACCACTTGGTCTTATATACTCTTTTCAATATTGCGATATGGTCCAAAATAACTATAATCTAAAGACACATTCAAAATTTATTTCTGCAAAGGCGACAAAATACTGTTGAAGTCACAGAACAACGATTTGCTCATTAGCATGAATGCATACCTGAGAATAAAGCCAGGAATCCCTGTGTGCGACTGTTGATGACATCTATCTCGTGTAACGTCACCGGGTGGCAACCCCTTCCTCTTCTGCAACTCTCCCTCTGTACATTGTACAAACTTGGTCTGCAATGGGTATTATAATTATAATTAGGAAATGCAGCAAATTTTACCATTTTCCTATAAAAGGAATTATTCTGACTGAGCATATTAACTCGGGTTTTATTTATCCTTTGCCCCCGATTCCCATGATGATCATATTTTTTGTTTACCTAAACAGAATGCAAACGCTTCTTTTTCTTCCAAATTATGTAACACAAAGACAATCTGATTATTTTGGTTTTACTAAAATTGTGGCAATCTTTGGCATAGGGGGTTTTTATTTTTCACCTTATAAAGCTGCCATATGAGATTCGGGTTAAGGGTTCCTAATAAGGTGAAACTATCATACCACCTAAACCAGGATTGCCAAAATGCTTTTGGCTGGTGCTCCCTATCGGTTTGATCCTGAAGAGGCCTTTTCCTTGTCCCAAGACCCCTAACAAATGTTTTGACGTGGATCCAAAACTTGATGACTAATTGTATGCAGATGTAAGATTCTCAAAACTTGATGCTAAAAGACTAACATAAGTAAGTCTCAACAAGTGACTCAGAATAGCACACCTCAACTCTTAGGGGTTGGGTATCTAGGACTCATTTTTTGTATTTGTCTACCCTTTTAGTTGAATCAAAATCAAATCCAAAACAGAGATGCTTTCATCATTTCGTGTTTCATTGACCCAAGATTACTCTCCCAACTGAGGTGTACAGATGGGTGCCATCATTTATCAATGCTGGCAATGTGACAGACTCAGTGTGTGGGAGGACTTGCAACACCTCCAACCAAATTACACCAGGAGGAGTATGGCCCTAATGCCAAGAAGAAGAATGGGCACCCATGCTGAGCTTGCTCAGCATGACCCCTTTACCTTCTATCATTACCAGGGGTGTAAAAAATGCGAAGTTTCCTGGGAATCAAATTGCTGCGAAGGGAGGGGGTGTCGGAGGGGGGATGTGCCCCCTCTGAAGTTGGAGATTTTTGCAAAATCATAGAGTAATCGGCGATATTTGGTGCAACATTTTTACACTTTTTGAGCTGGTTAGAGGCCACAAAAATACCGTAGTTTTATTCCAGAATTCCAGTAAAATTGTTCACGAGAAATTAGTAGACTAACTTACCCATTTACACGCATGAACAATCCATTTAAAAAAGTAATCCATAGACCATAGTAACGTATTCCATTCATTTATAAATACCGAAGGCATTAATTGAAACACTCGTTGATTGAAAGTTAGACCAATGTCAATGAGCGACCTCCTCGACCAATGCAACCGGTTTTATGATTGCAATAAATTCGGGGAAACCCCAGATATAACCCGTTGCCATGGTTGCAGTGCCGGCTTCCTCCTTAGAGATCGATGTAATGTAAACAGAGCGGCAAACATAAAAAAAACATTTGGATGATAGACAGGTTTCACTTCAACCTCTGTCAAGATCATTAACGATTAAAGCTAATTAATAACACCAAGTGCAAACAAACATCAAGTAAAAACTTAAAATAGCCTTAAAATATATATAGAAATAATTTTCATAATAATTCAGAGTAAGGAGTCAAAATTTGGAGGAAAAATACTAAGAAAAAACAACAACTTCAATGCACGTGGCTGGAAATCCTTGCTGAGCAAAACGGGAAACCCCGGCCCTGCTGATCTCTACTCTTGGGAAAATGGTGTCCCCATGCTTTTTCTGCTTTGGTTACATTCTGTTCGGAAGTCATACTTTGAGTCATGGGGAGGTAGCCGGGGGAGGTAGAAAATTGTCCATGGTTGCAAAAGTGGACCGATATTTACTCGGAGGATACAAACAGGTTATCGTTCTCAGAAAATAAAACTGACTCGTCTTTATTCCACATCCAATTCAAAGGGAACATTGCGTTTGTTTTGTTGTGGATTTCACGCCCATTGACCCCATTCGGTTTGATTTGTTGCTGGACGATCTCCCGGGGACGATCTATTTCCTGGACGATCTACGCTATTGTTCCTATTGTTCCCTTAATGGGCAATTATCTTTAATCCATGTCCTTAACACACAATGGGTGATTGAGATCAGCTTCGCCCCTACCCGGATCTAATTAAACAGGATAACCGGGCAGAGTTTTCGTATAGGCCTACACATGTAAATGTTAAAGTAGCACTGTTTTTGATAGTTGGTTTTCCTATGTTTTTTTTTATTTCACAAGGAACATTATTCAACCAAAAGGAGTGGATTTCCACTCGTTTTCGTGTTGTCCTTCGTTTCACTCCTTATGTGAGGATGTGTCCTGGCCAAAATGAGAGTAGCAAATCTTATGTTGAACACCGAGAAATAATGTCTTGAAAACTCCTATCAAGGCAGCTTCAAAGTCACTCAGTCCGTAGAAAATGAAATCCCAGTCCTCTATAACACGAAATCTTTAATGAAGAAACCCTTGTCTCGTGAAATTTAACCTTTTGGTACTCCATATTGACAGCCGCGAAAAACAGTACAAACTTACAGTTGGAACTTAATGAAATAATTTAGTTTTATACTGTGAGTGATTCCTGTGTGAGCACGGTCAAAGTTACAAGTTATCGCTGCAGAGTAACACTGAGTGACGGGTGATTGATTATTGATAAAGCTCGTCCAGGATTTTCCCTTCGGAAGGTTTGCATCAATTGCTTTGTGTTTGCCGCCCGCCAGACTTGGCGTTGAATAAAGGACGAAAGGGGTGTTGTTAGCTTCTAAGCTTCTTTAAATGCTGACAGGTAATTTTTAGCTTGCGACAAGCATTTTGTTATTTTTCAATTTACCTTATCTCTTGTACTTAAGCTCATTTTACTTAGAACTAGGCCTCTTTTCATTTTAATTCATATGCGATCAAAATAGTCAAATGTTTCATCCCTGAGAAATAATGAGAAAGTCCATATAATTTATTAGGATGCGGCCAGGAAGGGACGTGTTGTGTCAAAAATAAATGGAAAGGGGTTTTCCAACTCTATGAACGATAACGTCAACACATAATTAGACCTCCCTTACCCGCCCGGCGTTCATGCTTGATCACTGCGTCGGAACGTCAACAAAAGGATAATACAAGTAGGATTTCCAAGTAGAATTACAATGTTGTGTTTGTATATTATATAAGCTTATAAATTGGTTAAATTCTCAGTCAAGTTATAGTGAATGAGCCTTGGGATTTCCCCCGAGTAGTCTAAGTTTCCCGGGAATGAGATTACCAAATTACCTACTTTTTCCCGCTGTGATCATTACTTTGCATGTGTGCAGCCACTTTAGAAAACTTCATCTCAGGATCTCTTCATTGTTCACAGTCTTTAAATAATATAACAATGTGATTTACCTGTGGGCCCATGGCATCATAATCCCTGGCTCTTGTGAATGACCGACCCAGCTTGGTGATCTTCCCAGTGGCTTTGTCTATTGTGATGATGTCACTAAGGAGGGGAAATAGAAAGACACAACTCATTTAAATTGTCACTTACAGACATTCAATCTGAAACCTAAAGGTGTAATGAGTCAATCCCACAAATTTCACCTCAATGAGGTCATGTGATTCCACAAAAATCCTATTCCTAACACATAAAAACCTTGACTTTTACACTCATTTTAGCCCACAAAGTGCTAGTACTTAGGGAGTTTTTAGCATGATCATGACATGTCTTGTGTTTTTTTTAAAGCCCCTTCTCAAACTCTTTCGGTGGGGTATACAGAGATGTAACAGAGGAGTAGTCCCATTTCCTTAAAATCCAAAATTTGAACCAACGGCAAGGCCAAATTTTAGTGTAGCATCGGGTGAAGCTCCAGGGATCGTTTTTTCTTACGCGATTTTAGGGTACAAGATCCCTTCTCAAAAATAAATTGTACTTAAAACTTGGGTTTTTGATGCAGTTCTACCTATATCAAGAACACTTTGATCTCAGAAATTGAAGAAAAATTAAAAAGTAAAAAAAAATTTTTTTTTTGTACATTTCATGAATTTATTTATGGCCAGAAATCCTTAAATTTGCAGAAAGGTTACATCTCTGGGTACGATAAGGTATGTGCCATTAGATATCAAATGGGGAAAAGGGAAATTGAAATTTGGGTCAGGTGGTTTTTTGTACTGCAAGGTGGCAATTTCTTCTTTGTTTTTTCCTGCTGTCAAAGTGGAAGTTTTTATTTCAAATTTTAGTTTTACTTTTTAGAATTGGGTGCAGGAATTTATTTTTACTCATTAGTGGGTGACATTGGTTTTTCATCTCACTAGTGGGCAAGTTTTTTTCCCTCTTTGGATATCCAATGGTGTGCCCTTAAGGGTGTAATGGCTATACATCAATAACTACACTTGGCCCAAAAAGAACTTGGCATGTTTTTTGATCAGTATTGTGCCAAAGTCTGTAATTTTGAAAGTTTTCAAAATACACATTTTGTTGCCTACATCTTGCTCTTTCATTTAACACCTTGCTTGTAAAAATGGCTCAAATAGAATGAACGAAAGATGCAAAACCCACAAACCAAAGAATGCACTTTATGGAACTTTCAATGGGCATTGCAGTGAATTGCGACATGTACTCACGGACCACAATCAGTATTGCAAGTAGGCTTTCTCGCTCATTCAGTTGGAAAACCTCTGAGTAAAATCAATACATACAGATTCTTGCGTTGTACCACACAGTGACCATTGAAAACTCCAAAAAGTGCAACTTTTGGTTTGGGGATTTTTCGTCTTTCGGGTGGTCTCTCAGCCATTTTTGCACGTTTTTTTTTACAGTGAGGGGTTAAATGAAAGAGCAAGGACCAGGCAACCAAAAGTGTATATCTAAAATTAAATATTATTGGACTTGGCACAATACTAATCGAAAAACATGCCAAGATACTTTTTGATGCCAACTGTACTCTTCCTGTCATGAGCATAGACTTTTAAAAAAAGTTAGTAACTTACCTGCCTGTACACTTCTCCTGTTGTAAGTGATTCAATTCATTTTTGTACCAGGTCTATAGATAGTTTCCATCTCGGTGGTAATTCAAGGTCAGCTTGCCAATTTTGGCTCCCTAGAATAAGGAAACAAGGACACGACCAGTATTTCAACAAATTCCCACCAGGACCAGGTTTACTTTTCACTTTGTTTTCCTATTATAGGAGTGAATCTACATTTCCCCTCAAAACATTTCATTGGATTCCAGAATCTGTTCCAACAACGTTTTTAGAATAAGTATTCTTTTTTGCTACTGTGTAAAATTCCTGTCTGCTAAGAATGGTATCAGAAGTAACTCAACCTTCGGTTATCTGGCAGTTCATGGAGAGTGTTCATGTTATGAACACACATTGCATCACCGTGCCCTATAGATCACGCGTACATTGACAGCGATAATATTACAAATTGATACCAGGGTTATCACCAGTCCAAATTTAGTGCCGGTTAAAAGGAGAACACATGTATGCAATGGATCCATTCTACAATCGGTGATTTGTGTGGTTCTCAGCACTGTTAGGCACAACTCAATGACAATGTGGCCTCAAAATATGTCGGGTATTATCAGCACATTTTTCTTATTTACTATTATAGATCCTTCTACGGCTTTTTAATTAGAGGCTTCCCAATCACATAAAACATTTCCAAGTAAGCTAAATCAAGGTAATTTACAAATTTGCTGCTTGTAAATTGCAAAAATTAACAGGACACATGGATTTATTAGTTTCATGCAAGCAAGAAATGGAAAATTTTACT
>JAMKCH010013103.1:0-25318 GCA_023653785.1 Ophioderma brevispina
AATTTTGCAGATCCTGAAACCTGTGTTGTAGAGGATTCTTTAAAGATTTCTACATATTTGCAGGAAATCACCTGTGACTTATTCCAAGGGTCATAAGATCTATTCTGGATTACATCAAATTCCTGATGTCAAACAAAACCACAAATAGAGATTGTTTCCAGGCCAAGGGAGTTTTAAGTGTAACTTTAAATTGACAAACACTTGTTGTTTTGAATATGAATTGTAATCATGTTTTTTTTCTCTTAACGATCCTCATCATATCCTCATTGCCTTTCAGTCTATTTGGCACTGATTTAGAAACAGCACTGATCCAGGGAATTCGTCAACGTTTTTCCAACCCAAACCTGATAAACATGTACTGCACCAAGGCGCTGTCTACAAAACACCGCTAATAACTCCACTCAAGGAAAGTATAAATGAGTCAAATCCAAGCTTTTAAGTAATAATAATGCTCACAAGGAAAAAGTCGTGACCCAGGTTATAATTCTGTTGTTGGAAAAGTACTTATTGTTTAAAGATTATTTTTAAAAGGTACTTTAAAATTTACGCTATTGAAATTGAATTGCATACCCGCTATCATATAATTGTGTGGTCTTGATCAGATGGCTATAGTCCAACACGTTTCGAATGGTGTTGGCTTCTCCCTGCCCCACCCCAATATCTGGTTTGCTAACTCTTCTACCCGTTCTGTTCTGCTTCAATAAATGGGAACAACATCCGCACTTATACCATATTTTCTTTTTATCCCCCTGGCTTGCAAGCAAGGGGGATATGCGAGGGTGCGAATGGTCCGTATTTGTATTGTGGGTGGTGTGTTCCAGTTTGGTTAGGTTTTCGTTTTTCGCGTCCTCCTTTGAAAATTTAAAGTCCGATTTAAACCATACGTGGGTTTAAGGTGGGCAATAGGGGTTGTCCTTCATGTGTGTATGATGTCAAAGTCATGGACCACGGTCAAATGTCATCTGAGGTCATGTTCCAGACTGCAGCTTGCCAGGGGATGACGCACAGTTTACTTGCTGTATTTTTTTAATCATGGATAGGATGTTAGCTATGCTGTTGCCTGAAGGTTCTAAACCCTGATCAGGTTTGATTCAATTCATGTCTAACGTGACTGAGTGGCAATGGATAGCGTAGAATGATACGTGGCCGTTTCTGCTAATTGCATCTAGACTGAGCTTTTGAAAGAACAATGTTTTGCAGAAAAGGCCAGGTGTGCAAATGATGTTCTTTGTTTCATACATCTGTATTACTAGGTATGTTATTGCTTCAGAGGTCATGATTGGATCTTAACCGAATCCTTAAAACCACAATGTTTTTGTTGGAGCTCTGCTGGAACAAGAAAACATCTTAAGCAAAATTACAGATTTAGCCCATTGGGCTGCGGGGCAAGTGACGATTTTATTACTTGGGCCAATGGAAGGAGATGTAGTTTGGATTTGGCTTTCCTAAACAAATGCCTCCTTTGTTCCTTTTTACTACGCAAGTTTTTGCTAAGACCCCACTTTGTAAAATTACGTATGCAGCATTCCATAAGTTCCCAGAAGTTATAATCCAAATCTTACAAATAAAGCTTGAAAAGAGTGAGAGCATTTGTGGCATAGCAGATTTTGAAAATTAAGGGTCGGTATCTTTTGCACAGTAAAATTTTTTTTGCCCTATTTATTTCAAAAACGGCGTCGGTCAGTAGAGGACAAGCAAACACTTTTTTTGCTTACAGTAGACCTTTAAAATAAAAATAAAAAAGCATCTTCCGATATTCTAAGAATTGTTCCTTTCACGTATGTTGAACATCTTTTGCTCATGTGCATTCAATGTGCAACCAATTTTTGTGCATAGGTCCAAATCACAAACATTTGACATAGAACCTTGCTTTTAAGTTGGGCTTGAAATCACCACAATTGTAGGTTTTAACAATTATGGCTTAACATAAAACGAGAAAGGTTTGTGCATGACCAAAGAGGTTTTAGAGCAAATTTTGTGATTATGTATGTTTGTTTACGGTGATGACTGGGAGACAGACGTTTTACCTGGATATATGAGGATATACTCTATACTCCAAATATTTGTTTCATATTACTAATATCATAATCAATTAAAAGACATTGTGATTGAATGGATTCTTGGATTATATGAAATATTAATAGTGAGAGTGGAAGTAACCTTTACTACTTAAACTAGCCTGAACTTTGGCTTAGTCTGTTAGGCACAAATGCTAAATGAAGGGTTTCCATCAGCAAAATAAAAAATCTCTATCATGTTTTCTAAGAAAAATGTTGTAGAACAAGCCAATGTTGTCACATGAATTTTTCATAAATAAGCAAGGGGTTTTGTGATGTACAACTTGTAAGATAAAATATGCAAATGTGCTCTTGTTGAGAACAACTGTTTTGATGCAAAAATAGACCTAGAGTCCTGAAGGGACTTGACACACACTATGTGCAAGAGCCAGGCTGTAAAAGCTATTAAAAAGGGGCATGATGATGCTGTTACACTCTTGGAAGAAACAGAATTGAAGATGAGAATTGACCGAGGAAAGGACACACCCAACAAATTACTCTACGAGCATTGGGTCATGAGGTAGGAAATGTGGATTCCAGTCTCAACTGCTACTGAGAATGTTTGTTCCATCAGAACTGTTTTTAAAGGTGGCATTTTGTTAGGCAAGTTGGGAGAGGCTGTGGATCTCAAATGCCCTTAATGATGAAACACTTGGAAGCATTGGATGCGTGTGTATCACTTGAAATTGTAATCTTTAACATGACATGTCAATATCTTGTAAGGAAATCAAGGTAATGGAACCATGAAACGTAAATTGTTTCATAAAATATCTTAAGGAAATTCTTCACAAGATGTGTGATATAGAGGTGTTATTTTTTGAACATATATATGGACAGGGGTCACAGTAGATTCTGAAGTTAGCAATATAAGTTTTTTTTATGGAAACCAACTATATACAGTTTGATAAACGTATGCAGTTAGGAGAGAGATGGAGAGTCTAGGATTATGTGCAATGCAAAGATTACTGAAAATAAGTGAACAGCAGATTTTGATTGCCCCAACTACACTTCTGGGTCATTAATTTCTTGGCGTTTAGAACGGTAAGCCCGCTTTACCCGCCCAAAAAGGCGCCACATCGGGTTACCCGTAGACGCAGTACGGTGCAACGAGAGACGCTGCGCGTTTGTTATGTCCAAGAAATTATGGCCCAGAGGCCTAAAAACCACAAGGTGACTTGCTACTGCATGTATTTTTTTACAATTCTTTTCAGAAACTCCAATTTAACATACATGGGATGACACTTTAAGAAAACACTTATACTAAAATTTGTGTGTATATAACAACAGAAGTATATACACAGACAAATAATATTGTTTAATTGTAATAAGCAGTGAGCTTTATTCAGTTAAGATTATTGATTTAAGTAACACAAAACAATGCCTTTCTGTTAGATTGGTTTAGTTGTTGTAAGAGATTGAGACTACAGATAGAAAGAAATTACTGATTCTAATCTCACTGAGTCATGTTTCAATTAGTCATTCCAGGTCATTCTTTTTAGAGTAAAAGAAGTGAAATTAAAATCTGCCAAATAAAACACAAATGTGTGAGCTTTACCAGGCTTGATAATGGTTAAAAATAGTTGTGTATATAGCCTTTGGCATTAAAAATATGCAAACAAAATTTGCAATTGCACTTGCAATTTTTCAAAATTGAACTCTCTCTCTCCAATGATATATCCTCTGGGGTCTGTCAAACTCGTTGTAGGTTTTTGATAGCAAGTTTTGAGTCAGTAGTCATGTTGAGATCACATTTAACTTTGACAACATTCACATCTATGTAATATCAGCACAGTACTTACCTTGTAATAATTGTATAAAGTTAGGCTATATTTATAATCACTGAAAAGAGAAAAGATTTTGATGGAGAAGGGTACACAAATCATGTAATACAAAAATTAGGTTATATTAATTGGTATCATTGGCCTGTATTCACAAAGCAGACCAACTTTAGGCCCATGATATACTAGTCGCAGCGAGTGATTTCTGCTTGTGAGTGTGTGTAACGCTTGATCTTGGGTCAAAATCCGGTGTTGCATGTGCCAATCGCTTGCTGCGACAAGTAATATCATGGGCCCAAGTCCTGGGCTAAAATAGTGATTAGGCCTACAAAATTTTTTCTCTTATTCACCTGCTTTCCATATGGAATGAGAAAGAAAAGAAATTTTAGAACAAAAACCAATCAAAGGTGCAGCTGTTTCTCTTGCATTTTATGGAAAGGGAAAGGTTGTTTAGTAGGACTGACACTTACTTAATAATAATGCCGACATTTTTATAGCCCCTTTTCCAGAGGATCGTAAGTGCTGTTGCCTATTATTATGCTGCCATCAGAAAATCGTCACAGTCATTTTGCACAATCCTGTCAGCACTTAAAATATTCCCCATAACAGCTACCTGGATATTGCTTGGGTCTACAAGGGAAGGATGGGTAAAGTGCCTGCCCAAGTGCACAACACATTGGCCACAGCAGGGCTTGAACCCACAACCTTTAGACTATGTGTCAGCTGTTCAAATCCACTGGACCACACGTGCCCTCTCATTTTAGTCCGAACTAGGGTAAGTCATTGTGCTTTTGTGAATACGAGTCATTGTGTTCAATCTTTGACAGCTATACTCACAACATTACAGGGTGTCTCAGGAAAAAAGTTCATTTTTAGGAAAATGAATATAAACATGAAGTATACTTAATTAGGTCACAAATTTTCAGTAATTCTAAAGGACACAATCTTTTGCCGTTAGGAATATTTACTGCATGTGCGATATAAAATAAAAAGTTTTGTTCAAAAGTTATGATGGATTAGGCTGACTCAGAGATTTCAAAATATCATTTTTTGTGTTTTAAAAGTAGTCAATTAGAACTAAAGATAGACGCCTAAAATGCTTAATTCCAAGGTTTGAGATGAATTTGATTTTTCATTTTGATGCAGTAAACATTTTTGTGTAATATAACAGTACCAAAGGATACTGTGTATAACAAACATTATCTGGAATTTTATTTCGAAGTTATGAATTTCAAAATGAAGGCCATCAATTTAAGCCTAACTATTTCACACAGTGATTAGTTTGGACAAGCATTACATTTATGCAAAAAACATGATTTGTTAAAATATTGAGAGCGCCATCATTGGGAAATCTCTGAGTCACCCTTAAAGCAAATAGGGTATTTTTTTTTTCATTAACAAACTGCAGTGTTGCATGGTACTAAAATAGCATACTAAAAACACAGGAGGGTACTTAGTTTGATAACATTTGACTGACAGTGACACACGTTTTACAGAGAACAACTTGCATTTAAAATTAAAAGTAAATATAACATGAAAGAGAATGTTGCCCTTTAGTACTGAAATGGGGTACAGGAATAGTTATTTTGTAAAGAAAGACAAATGTAAAAATGATTGTTAAGGAGTGTTGCATAGAAAAAAAATATACTGAAATAACAGGGACATCACTGTCACCAGCTATCCAGTTCATGAAACAATTCTGAAATTTTCACACAATTTGTGTTCAAATAAGTTAAACTGATTGTAGCACATGTGTTCATTTCAGTATCTTTAATACTTTTTCTATGCTAGACTCCCTCCCTATGTAATTAACTATATGTAATTTTCAAAATAAGTTGCAACCAAAGAAACACGAACACATAATTAATGGTGTTCATGGTATATAGTTTTTGTAGTTAAAAATATGAAGCAATGTCATCCTATGTATGCAGCTCTTTTGCTTCACATATCGTGCAAACCAAAAACTTGCAATTATAGCTTAACTTTCCATGGTGCATCTTAAGTACTGCATGTCTGGAATGAAATTCATATTAGTTGCCAGATGAACTTTAGCTTTATAGCTGCAGTCCGAAGTTTTACTTGGAACAGCAAAGTTGTATCTGCAAAATTAAGTTATCACTCAAGTATTTGCAACAGCAGCAATTGCTTGGAACGCCTAAGTAGTCCTCCTCAATTACTGCCTTTATGTTACGTGCAGCTGAGTTAGCTGTGAAATACAGTGGTTCTAATGTATTTTTATAAGATAAAATATATAAAATAAATTAAATTGGTCAAACTTATTTGGATTTTTTAAAGATAATGCCAAATCAAATTGTAAAAATAATGCCAAATCAAATTTTCTAAAGTAAATGCCATATCAAATTGTAGTTCTGCTAAAAGTGAAATCAGTTAGCAATACCATATGAAGAGTGTGATACTGAATCAAAAATGATTCCGGATGGAATCGGTACCAGTCGTGAGACTCGGGACAAATCAAAATTCATTTGTGCCAAAATGGAAGCCTAGCTAGGCTTTGCTATTTACTGCTGATTTTGAAATTGGTTAAAGATACAATCAGATGAATTTATGAAATTTTAGGAATTGTACTTGAGGATTGAAATGAAATTGTAGTTTCTGCTAAGACATAAAGATGGTTATTGTGAAGCTAACAGCTAGACTGGCATGACCAAATGAATGACTCACTGGAAGAAATATGTTATCAAGAGTTGAAGCCAAATTCAAGTGCAGTTTAAAAAAGAGTTATTCTGAATTTCAAGTTGTAATCATGTGTTGTAAGTGAATACAATATAATCATGGAATTAACTGTTTTTACTGGAACCTGTGTAACACAAGTTTGTTCCTAGTATAATATTTGAATAGCTAAATGAACTTAGCAGTGCTCATGCAAAGGTCTCGGCTTACGAAATGTTTTTGTTATAAAATGCTAACTTTATTATCAATTGGGTACATCTATTGAAGGATTCTGCTAAGGCCTAAAAAACAAATTGGTTGATTGGCGTAACATAGAAAAAAAAATAGGGTAGGTAGGTCGGATTTTTTTTTTTTTTTTTTATGTTTCACATACCAGAACACAAAATATATGACACACATACAAAAACAAATGGCACATCTTCACTTTTTCTGTAACACATCTTTTTATTTGTCATTTTGAATGTCCTGCAATCCTTTAGAGTACCGAAGTATGACGTCATTCCTGTTTTTGCATTTCAGCGTTTTCATGACCATATATCAGTAAAACATGATGGAAAAACTTTTTTTTTTTTGCACACAAAAAAATAAAAATATTTAGGGCCGGCGGTAAAAATAGGGTCGGTCGGGTTACGCCAATCAAACAATTTTTTGTTTTTAGGCCTAACTCCAGACTATGATGCAATTAAAGAGCATTTTGTCCTTCAGTGATGCATGGAATGTTGCATAGAAAAATCCCATTCAATCAGTCAGCATTGGGCAGAAACCTTGATCTGATCTACTGCCAATGTAAACTTCTCACAAGATGGTTGTGTAGAAACATTTTAACTGCATTTCTGAAATGCAGACTTTAAGTTAGTAACTTAAGATGTCTTTCATCTGTTATGTTTTCTTTGAATCATTTGCATGGGTATCTTGAAGTGTATCTATGAAATATTTAATATGTCTTTCTGTGTACATACTATATCTGTAGAAAAAGATATTGTAGAGTATTTATGGTACCTATGTGGTCACTATCAGACTCCTGCACAGGAATGTAGTAGAAAATAATGGTTGTAAATTTGTTTAGCATACCTAGCTGATTACTTACCCAATGCTTTAAGCATTTAGGATTCTTCTCTGTCTGGTAGTGCTTGACTATTGGAATCCATGTAAACTATATATCAATGTGACGACAGAAAACGCATACTGGTTTTATGAATACTAGATTGTCAGTTGTCTTCCACATGATAACAAGAACTGACATTTGATCACTTGTTAGTTATTGGATCCTGTGCACTCCAATGTGTAATAAAAATGCTATATATATGTGTGTACTGGCTTGGGGTAACAGTGTATTGTGTAGGTCCTGTTGTTAATTGATGTAGGCGATTTCAAAAGTGCCATCATTATGTTGGCGAATTTGTGATTGTGATAGTTCAATGACGGAATATGAATTCCACACTCTGCCTCTTGAAAGCTTGACATGGAAATTGGATTTATCAATTAGAATTCCATCCAAGCTTCATCTCATACCATCTTTTTTACATTCAAATACCTGAACCTATATTTTCTGCAGACCAATGCTGACATGGAATTTGATATAAATGCAAGCAAAGTCGGTTCATGCCATTTCCGATATAATTTTTTTTTTGATTCACATTCTCCAACAAAAAAAACTTCCCCCAACGCTTCTCACGTCAAATCCATTAGGGAATTTAACTTTGTTGGCTATACTCATTACTCATGCAGGTAATTTCGTTTAAGTAGGGACTGCAGTTTCATCTATGTAACGCATCGCACTGTATTGAAGTAATAACAAATCTTTAGAGTAACCTTTGGTGTTTCATGTATAGTTTACAATTACCAATTTTTGATTGGTAGGTGCATGATCTTCATGTACTTTAATGACAATAGATTTAGAACCAAGTAAGGCAGCATTTACAGTCAATTGTCAGAGTATCATCTTGCATTAAGCCTCTTTCTATAGCAACTTGTATTTTTCTGATGAGAGGATTGCAGGCAGTTTTATAAGAAGGGGTGGTAGGGCTCACAATAGAAGTCTGAGGCAATTGTCAGGCCATATAGTAATGTAGACTATCAAAACTTCCAGTATGATCAAAGCCACATGTAATGCCAGTTGTCAGTCTTACTTTAGGTAAAGATCCAAGAATCTATGGATGCTATTGGTAGTTGTCCCAGATGGGGCTTTGTTTTACGACTACATGTTAGAATTTGCATGGTGTACTCAATAGATTTTTTTTCACACTGAGAAGATGATCAAATTACAAATAGTCACCGATTTTAGGACGAATACAGCCATTTTCTGAATTTAGATGTGGCTTGCAACATGATACATAGTTACGATGCAAATGCTTTCAAATATTTATAGATTCTATTTTCACAAAATACATTCAAAGGCATTTATGACAGCAGTCATTTGCTGATTTTGTTAATGCTGAGTACATATTTTTCTGAGTGATATGGAAATGCACCGTATTTTGATCCTGCATAAAAAATTTAAAGTTTCTATCATGAAGCTTACCGACTAAAACAAGGAAATTTACTATGATGACCAGTCTCTTACCACAAAGTACATTATAAATTTGCTTATTGCCCGCTCACATTTTTATTGAAGAGGCATAGATGTGAAGAGTGTTATGGTATGCACAGTGAGGCAAATTGACTTTGATCGAATCTTCGCAGTATGAAAAGTGTAATGTTAGTACTCACCTGCATTCCAACGTACTCAGTAATTATTCCATGCTAAAATTCCAAGGTAATTTTGATCGTTACCCACCTGTTCTTATGCTACATAATAAGTGTTAGGAAATTATAAGATGTGTGAATAAAGTGTACATCTGTATGTGCTATCAAGCAATATTTTGTTTTGACATATACTAGTTTTGTACTTTTTGTAAGCTTCATTAAGAGTGACGTCTTGCACTTTTTTACTTTGCCAAGAATATTCACAAAATCTTGCTTTTTTCATGTACCAAATTTTGTGGAACCACAAGTTGTTGAATAGTTAATCGTATTGCACTGTTTACTTTTAAGCACTTTGATTGCCATGTTTATTTTATCTTGTGTCAGGTAGCTTAAGAGACTTGGGGTTTTAATTATCTCTTTGAAAATTTTGCCATATTGAAAAATATTTTGCCATATCTAAAAATATTTTGCCATGTAAACAATTCCACAATGTCAAAAAAATATGTGCCCTATGAAAGATCGTTCCTGTAGAAAAAAATTCAAAATAGTCTATTTAATCCTAGTGAAAATATATTTTTTCTGAAGAGAGCATTTGCACATCGGGATTATATAAGCAGCCAAAATTACAGAGGTTATAACGGGTACTATGTTTCTGAACTGTCCAAAACTTAAGCTGGAATGGCACATCAAAAGTTGATTATATTTGACAGAACAGTAATTATTATTTTAAAATATCATGAATAAAAATCAGTTGCCATCAGAGACGTAAGCGCTTTTACCAAACACTTATGGACATCAATGTAGGCAATTTCAAAAAAGTAAAACAATGTCGCCACCAGAAAGTAAGTCTGGCTGCAAAATAGCTCAATGTACCACGTGTCCCTGATGATGAGCTGTGATAAAATCACTTAAGGAATTTTGATGTCAAAAAGAAAGACATTAGGATAAAAAAACATACCATCAGTTTTCAAAGAGCTAATTAAAAAATGTTTTCTCTGAGCTAATTGACATAAATATTTTGCCTTTACCGGATTTAGTGTGTAAATTTTCACATTTTGATAATCAAGCATTTTAATTTTGATATATTCGCTTTATGTTTTGCTTCAGTACATTATTTTGCTGCATTTACATAGATGTTGGTAGCTTAACTTTATAGATAACTTTCTGCATCCTGCCAAAAATTAATTCTTTATGCACAGCATGTTGTTTATAGCATATGTATTTATTTGTATATATTCGGTAATGCACATATCATTGCTAGGAAATGTAGGGGTTTATATTTCATGTCAAAATATTTTAATTAGCACATTGGTAAATATTCAACTGACCAAACTGTCAAACGCCACCTGGAAACAAACCTGCAAGTATAAAGTATCTGGTTTAATGGTCCCTATAATTCCTATAGTTTGTAGACCTTGATGCAGAAGTATTGTTATTTTAACTGTATCATGATAACATAATGCAGTTTGTAATTCTGACCATGAGATTAAAGCTATATAGCTAAATTGACGTTATAGTTTCTATTGTAATCGTCGCTGCATCACATACTGTTCTAATAGTTTGACATTTTGAGAAAATTTTGGTAGTGTAAATATGACGTTGAAATCTTTTTTTCATATTAGAGTTTCAGACTTGGCCTCTACCTAATTAATGAGATATTAATTAGCAACTTTGATCTATGTGCATGTACTTCAAATTGACTTTTTTCACAGACAGCGCATCTTGGCATTAGATCACTATGTGATACACTAAAAATAACGTACTTTAACACAGCGATGAATACGTTACATACCGAGCTGTGTTCTAAGAAATCGATAAGATGCATATATCTTCATCACATTCCGATCTCTATCAAAGCCGTATCACATACAGCGCTATCTGACTAGATCACGATGGGATACCTGATATGGGGAACCATTGTGGCTTTTTTATAATACCGGTGAGGAATACGTTACACTCTGGTTATCTGGTTTCCTATCTCACTGACATCGTTTGGAAAACCAAAAAAATTATACATAGATACTGATCTATAAATTTACAGTCATATTAAAACAGTGTTGGTGATAACCCGCATTTATTTTCACTGAATAAAAAACGCTAAAGGGTTTTCTTGATGATATTTCCTTTTGCTGGTAGTAAATGACGCAGATCGGTATGTTTATGTGATGAAGGCCTACGATATTATCTTAATGCCTCCCTTCATTGAAATTTTTTGCCGCCAGTTTAAAATATATACAAACCAACACTTGGAGACATTGTTAAAGGCCGACTCAGAGATTTTTGAAATATAATTTTTTTGTGTAGTAATTAAAAATAGGTCACACTTTGAACTCAAGATAGTCACCTAAACGGCCAATTCCAAAATTGAGATGACTCAAATTTCATGTTTGTTGCAGTAAACATACAGAGTATCAGCTGTACCATAGGATTACTGTATACAACAAGTTCCGGATCCAGAAATTTAATAACAAAGTTGTGTTTTTTTAGAGGAAGGACATGGATGTTGAGCCTTAGCATTTCACACATGATTAGTATATGGACAATGTATATGCAAAAAAGATATTAAATTGAGGGCGCCATCCCTCAGGAAATCTGAGGCGGCCTTTAAATGAAACTTTATAACACTTATTGAATCACCCACGGATTTTGTATTACAGTAATGAGTCAATAATGAGACGGCTTTAACACCGAACAGAAGATTGATCAAATGTACATTAATTTGATAGATGTTTCTATGGGAAAGAATAATGCAGATGCCAAATGTAATTTTTGGTTGGCTAATTTCAAAGTTACAGTATTGATCGGTCACAAATTTGATCGATCACATGCTCAGTTGTAAAAAGCCCTATTTCAACAAAACAGCGAGATTCACTGCCTCTTCATTTAAAAGGGACATAGCCAGGATGATTTATGTTTCAGGAAGGTTCCAGGTTTGATTGGGACGGTGGTATAAGGTAACTTGTAACTTGCCAAAGTTTGGCGTAGTATTGCATGTTTTAGTGCACAGCTATTTTTCTAAAGAAATTCTTGCACATGTAAAAGTTGGGCAGGTCAGCTCCCATATGAAGTCTGTATTAGGGATAGATCGTTGGGGAGGGAGGGTGGGAGCCATTTATTTGTGGGGATTTTTTATTTTATCAGTTGTGCTAAGCCACAGTACATAAGGGAGGCAGATATGACATATTCCTTAACCGTGTAATAACATTTTGCCATACAAACCCTGTTAACCAATGCCACCATTGTGAGTCAACGTTCCCATTCAGAACCTAAAAGTAATTGTAATGTCCCCGGAGCATGTAAAAGCCAAATATATAGTCACTAAGGTCAACAAATCAGTCAACCTTTTGCCAAAACACTTGACATTTCTTTAGGTGATACAGAAAAAGGTGTTTTAAAGTGTAGTTCTACATATATACTAACTGTTGCGAAGGTAAGAAACTTACACGGCGCATAGTTAATCAGAATGTAATGCTATTTTGATGTAGGAATCAATTATGCACAGAGGCTAGTCAAAGTAACTAGGATTGTAATACTTAAATATTACATAACATAGGCTCAGGGTGTCCGTTGTGTAGCAGATGTCGGCCGACGATGTCTTTCGAACTGCGTTGCGCGCAGGAGCTTTGATACACGTCGAACGACTAGTGTCTGCAGACGTCTGCCGACTGAAGTATAAAACCCAACCTTTAGGATGATCTTCGACAACCAGGGAGGAAATTCAAATGGACAAGGAAGCAAAGTATGGAAAAGAAGTCATATTTTAGATGCAGGAGGAAACCTAAGTTCTCAAAATCTGCGAGAATGGGTATGGATTGGTAACCAAATTCACATAGGACATTGGGTCCACAGGAATCGAACCTGAGCCGCATTGGTGCAAGGCAAGTGCATAGACCACTACACCAGCCCGCCTTCATAAGTTGACTGTGGTATATGTTAACTTGTTATAAATTACTTAATGATGTTGCAAACCAAAATCAAAAGTTGAGCTTTCCAGAAGTTCAAAGGCTATCCAAAACTAGAATATACCATACAGAATGTTACCCTTTGTTTCTGGCCCATTGTCTTTGTGGCCCACACATTTGCTCCAATGTATTGCTAGGGAGCTAATGGTATGTTTGCATGATCATCGGTTCACTTCCAACAAAAGGTCATAGTACCTCGTGGAGAATGTGTGTTTGTTAGTATGCTATCCTTGTCGAACTCACAATAAACATTGAATATTAATGCAACTGCTCATGAATAGCTAGATTTTATGAAGCTTTCCCCCATAAACCAAGTATATTTTGACATGCTCTGAAGAACAGAGACATCATTATTTGAATTACTACATTATCCAACGTGTGCCTCACATAATTGGCCCAGCATTACAATTACAATATGCAGATCAATTATTGTGGACTTTTTTCTGATGCATCTCCATGGTGTGTTTAATCCTTCATCAAAGGATGTGTGTAATAATTAAATCCCGACCATTTGTGCCTTCTTAAGTTATGCGATATTGGTAACCTGACAATAAACATTCATTTCTGACACTATATAAAATGCGGTTTTGTTTTATTTAAGTCTCAGTGTTAAATGCACACACACATCCATGTGTGGATTGTGTGTGCACACACACGCATGTGTGCACATCAAAATCTCACACACACTGCTCACACTCGCGGCTCTTGATGTTGCCTTTCAAGGCTATATTTCAAACAGCAGAAATTAGAAAATGATCTAGGTCTACTTTAGATGAGTTGTTTAATTTAATTTATATTTCTCTTAAAGGTGCTTTGTTTTCCGAATTTTGTCTACTGGTTCTGTTATGATATGAGAGCCGACGCTGTACACAATGAATCATCAGTACCGTTGGGAACAAACTTGCAGTTTTGAGGCAAATGCGATAATTCTAGTTCAACGCCCGAATTCACTACCGTGTAATATTGATGGTTTACCAGGTTTTTTTTTATCTATATCTTAGAAGAATGGATTTGAAAGCTGTAAATTTGGCACATCCCATATGAACCTTAGTCAAGTGGTTCTTGTGACCAAGTATTAAGTTAATAGGGCAGTGTATGAATGACTTATGAATGAGAGCAGTAGCAGCCAACCCAACAAAAGTGAACACGACATGCTAGTGGAGAACAGCTCAAAATATTGTCCCTCAACTGTGACAGGATCACTTGAGGTGCCTGTCGAGAGCAAAGCCCTTGGCCAAGAGGAGCAATGTGTCTTTGCACAAATAGCATACTTGTGTGCATATAATTTGTCAAGTATTATGCGGTCATCATATGGCAGGAATTTTCCTAATCGTTGCTTTTGCCAACATTATCTGTCCACCAAACCCTTTTTTCACCACAATTATACGAATGTCCAAGAGTAACTTAAAACAATGCCGCCAAAGTACCACTTTTGTTTGACCATAATTGTATTCGCACACACCCTTACGAGTATTGCCCAATCAGTTCCCAGAAAGTTTATGGGGACTGTAGTTCAAAGGTCTCATTTGAGTGTGCAAAATCCGGATAAATCATGAATTTTGGTACCAAGTACTTTATGCATTGATAATTTAAAAATGATGGAAGCACTTGCCACACCCCTTTCATGACCCCGGCTTGGATTTTCGGCACACTGGTAAACATTTTAAATGTTCCGATTGTGTTGAAAAGCACACCATGATGTTTTGTCTGATTACAAAGGATTCCAAAAGGTATGGTTTTTATACTACCCATGGCTTATAGTTTGGGAATTATGGGGTAAAACACGTGTAAAAATGGTGAAAAAGTCAATTTCGGTTTGAAAGGGTCAAATACATTGCTCCAATTTTTTGTAAAACATGTTCAATGCTGGTTCAGCTCATAGAATGACTTATAGGAATGTTTTGACTATCTTATGTGTTTTGGTTATTGACAAAATGCAAATTACTCACAGCTATTGGCAGCTATGGATTCTATTGCTGACCTATTTTGGTTGGATAACGGAAAACTAAGCATAACAGATAAAAACAAACTTCCGTATTTCAATCCCTAAGCTAGGGAAACAATTGGCACCACATATTCCCTGAATCCAAGCAACGTTTAACTTTTGACCCATTTACACCAAAATTGACTTTTCAACCATTTTTTAACTGTTTTTTACTTCATAACTCCAAAACTATAAGCCATAATAAGTGTAAATATACCTTTTTTAGAATCCTTGTATCTGAGAAAGAGTGCCATGTGCTTTTTTAGATGATTTGAGCATTTTCAAATTGTGACCCTGTATAACTTGAAAGCCTAGCTGGAGTCATTAAGGGGGGGGGGGGTTCTAAAGTGCTTCATCAATTTTATGGATTATCAATTCCTAAAGTTTTTGTGTGTAAAAATTCACAATTTTAAGCCCGGAGCACACACTCTATTCACTACAATCCCCTGCTAGATAAGGAAGATTTACCCCATACAATACAGAAAAACAAAAAAATAAATGCAGAAAGGCAATGCACAAGAGGTTCCCAATGAATGGGCGCTATACCATGTCTATAAGGGACTGACCAAAAATAAGCGCAATGCCTTGATGAAATGCCTAACAACATACACACGAAGAATTTTCTATCACAATTGGCTTTATAAGCTGGGGGGGGGTAAAATTACAATTTTACCATTAGCCAAGGCATGCCTAATTTAATGTGTAGGGAAAATGGTATTTTGTCTGCAAATAGACAAATTACAACACAGAGGTCTAGAAATTTTTGTGATGCAAACATTTTGCTCAAACCATCAAAATATATGATTGCAATCAATTGGAATTTGAGAATACTGATTCAATCATAAACAGAGCATATAATGCTGGAATTACACATCACAAAAACCTTTAACTATTTTTTTTTATATTGTTTACATATTTATAGTTTATGATCAGAAGTGATCTAAGCATACCAATAATCTAATTTTAGCGATTTTTTTTTTCAATCTCCTCTGAAACAGGCTAGTGTTTGTCATTCCTTCAGATTATTCAGATTACTTTATTTTCATTCATAACATGTAATTCATATGATACAAATACAAAGCATGATGATAATAACCAAGTATTTTAGATAAGAATACACTTCATGATCATTGTATAGTTGAATAGATACATTATTTTGTTGGTTAGATATGATACAAAGCATAGATATTGCATAGAACTTTGTAATCAAATAACTCACGTTCAATGATATAATAATGATAATATAATAAAACATGGCAATAGTTCCTAATCTTTTTTGCTCCCTGCGCTGCATAATTTATTTCAAACCTGATTAATTTGCATAATTAATTAGTTTTGATAAAGAGCTTATTAGTTATGTAAATTAAAGTGTCATCCGAGTAAGACACTAGGAGCTATTGTAAACTTAACTGTGTGAAACAAACTTCTATGGGGGTTAAAGTCAACCAAAAATCGAATTCCCGCTTTTATTGGAGGGGGGAGTAGATGTACTGATGAATAATGGGGCAATCTACACGCAGCGCAGGGGATCCAGATCGTATCCAGATCTCGTATCCAGTTTGCGTCCTACACTGGCAACGGCCAAACTTGATCCAGAATCTTGCAACGCGTCAATTGTGTGTAGCACTCTTGGTTTAGTGTCGCTGCACTTTAATCGCGTAACTTTTGAGGTTACTTCGTAATCTTCCTCGATCACCAAGGTTTACGCGTAGCAATTTGTATCACTTTTACGCTTCGTAAAGGGGCCTTTAACTTTCGCACTCACTGCGCCGAGTAGAGTTCTTAAACGTCTCCCATGATCTGGATCTTTGATCTGGATCTCGGTGATGCGCATCGATTCTGGATCTGCTCTCCATGTAGATTGCCCCATTAATTAACTAACTTGAAAATTAGCCTTTTGGTGGCAGGAGGTTTCTGGTTCACGTTATGGGGATCACTAAGATACAACTGGGTATAAACACTTCGTCGTCTACATCTCATACTGTATTAGCCTACAAATCAGCATTTTTTTTCTTATAAACTTGCGATTGAAAACTTTCGGGAAACATTTCTACATAATCCCTAACATACTAATGACAGTTTGAAAAAATCAAGAAGCGGACCCCTGCCTTGGGTACGAAGGAAATGGCACGAGATCCACAAGAAATTACGTTAGCTCCCTTTTTTGGCGGTATCACATATTTTTCCTTTGGACGTATGATACACAACATTTAGCACTGTAGAAATTCTTTAAGGCAAATAGCTTTCGGGGAGAATTAAAATTTGTTTTAAAGTTGGTGTGGATAAAAGATATTATCTTTTATACCTCTAAGATATGTCTCAAGTCACTATCTTTCCGTGAAATTCGCCATTTTGACTTCTGCTCCGCTTTTGCGAATAATTAAGACGCAGGTAAAGCATGGTGAAATACGTTCATTCCTGTGCAGGAAGAACAAGTCGCACTGTAAATATTATGTAGATAAGAAGTATCTGAACATTTCATGTGAGGAGAAAATCTCGAACTGTAGATACGACGCAGATAAGACAGTATGTGAAATGTCGTGTGCCAATTATGGGGGACTGGAAATGTATAAGTTGGAATAACAAATCAACGGGTTAAATATCGTGGCGAAACTTTACAGATGGGTTTTTTTGGGGTGAAAGCCATTCTATCAAGATGAATTTATAGACTTAAATAGTGCCACCAACGCCCCCCTTAATATCCAACATCATGAAGATTTGAGCCAATTTGATAAGAAACTGCATTCTAAAATTTACCCCACGATGACCTTGAACTATTTTAAGCCTCCGTTTGTTTCAAAGTATTATCCCTAGGTATAGCAATTAATCCTTTTTCAAATCCATAGGGATTAATAGGACTGGAGGAACGTGTCTGTACACCGTTTAATCCCTCTGAAACATTTACATTTTATCCCTGTGAATTACCCCCTGTCCTATCTCAAAAATGCGCAGATGACAAGTCGCATCATCAGGATGTATCAGGACAATACTAAGGTAGAACCAATCAGAACATGTGTGTGTCAGACTTTTGGTATACCTTCCGATAACTGAGGAATCCCGGTTAGTTGGAAATTTTGCAACAATACCATGTAAATCAAAAATATTGTATACAAATCTCCTCAAACGTTTCTGATCGCATTGTTCATACTTGTCAGCAAAAAGTGTCATTTCTCTTTCTCTCTCCTTCTACTCTCCCATTTTTCAATTAGACTGATCATGTCAGAGAGTACTTGCTGACTGACAATGGCCTACGACATCTTAGGCTCATTCTTAGGCCCAATCTGAACACATCTTCTATGAAGGTCCATCATCCCCATAAACTGTCTGCAAACCGTTGTACATTTGACATGAAATTTAATTGCTTTTGTTCACTACGTACCAAAGAGAGAATTTTACATGAATCTTTTACGTACGCCCTATTTTTATTCTTTTTAAAAAACTTTGTTGTTTTTTTTTTTTTTGCCGTAATGGAACGTATCGCACTTTGCAGATTGCACAGGTATAGCGGTTACTTGCGAAAGAACCTTCATAGTTTAAGATTTCAAAGGGTTGCATGATCCTTTAATCGCCTTTAATCACTGTTATCTTCCTCGGGGAGGATGGCAATGTATTCCTTTATTTTACAAGAAGAAATGGTAGGATATGGAATTTTTGTACACGTTTTTGCACGCACATTTGTATTTTTCCCTTCGCAGTATTATAGATCTTATAAAATACTCTTAGGTGGGATTTTTAAATAATCATGCATGTGTTCAAAAAGTCAAGCCTGCAATATACCATGGAGTTACTTATGTTAGGATACTGCACGAGAAGTTTTTGATTCGTGCCTTCCGAATCCACGAGCGAAGCGAGGGGATGGGATTTGGATAGCACGAATCGACAATTTCGAGTGTTTTCTCCGACTTAAACCATGGCATTTTAAGACAATTGTATTCAGGCAATTACTCGCATTATTTGTGTACCTGGGATCGGTTGCATGTTTTATACCGTGCTTAACGCCATTGAATTGTTCACACCTGCTGTTTGTATACGAAATTCTTACACACTTCTTATTTGTATACTTGTATATTCTACATAATTTGACGATTAGTCAATACTGGTAAATCCAACGAGCGTTTACACCTGGTTAAACTGAGTGCTGTAAACCACATCGGTGATTGTATAACTGTATGATTCGTGATACAACGACTTTTTCAATTACGGAATTCTTACACACCTGTATTTGTATACTGTAGGTCGTACATAATACACTAGCTTCAGTTAGGTTATTAGTGCAGCGAAATCAAGCACAAGCGTTGAAATCGTTCATTGCTTTATGATAGTATGGTGTTGCAGCTGAAATCAATTGCATTTTTCGTGATCGCGTTTTCCCTCCACACATAAAATGGATTCCGATAAAGAATTAATTTATCACCCAAAGTAAATTCTGCTTGAGTCTGACACAAGTGATGTACATCCGGATGCCTTGCTAAACGAGAAAGCTGATTGAATTGCTTAAACCATTGCTCAAGGTAGAACCAATGACCCTTTAACCTTTGAATCAGTTGTTTGGTTCGTACCCATCCACTGAGAGTCTGAAAGCCGTCAATTGTCGAGTCCACGCATCAGGCAGGTAGAATGCAGCATTCAGTACTGCATTGGCCATTGCTATGAGGCCTATGCACCTACATTGCGTGTCTTGTTGTCCGGCTTTCTAAATTTTCTACCCAATGGATATATGGTGGATATACTTGGAATTACAAATTGAACCATACTTCGAAAGCACTGGCGGGAGTTGATTTACTGCAATGAAATACGGCAACACAGATATTTCAAGAAACCAGATACCCAGCTCACTGCAGCTCATATACTTTTGGAATCTATTTACCAAGCGATACGGACAAGGTTTGATTTTGGAATTTTACCATTCCTCCGGAATGGCAAGGATACGACCTGTCAAAATTGCAGTCCCAAGGTGCGTGATCTTCTTATTTTAGGCAAAAAAATTGTCTCAGCTTCATGCGCCAAGGCGGGCACAAAGGTTTAAAATCGCGTTTATTAGTAGTTGCTATTGTGAGATTTCTTCGAGGTTTTATCGACAATTAAAAAAATGGCCGATAAAATTGCTAAAAACTGTAAGAAACAAAAATTCCGGTAACACCGAGCCTTTTTTTAATTCAAATTTAAAATTTGTATGTATGCATGTTTTTGAGATAAACCTTTTTGCCATTGTTATTAAAAAAGTAAATGTCAATATCATGTATATTTTGTTTGCGTGAGTTAATTCCTTAAAATATTTAATGGTGGCTATTTTTTTCCTGAGTCCCCCTACATTGTGGTGACCTCCTTTGTGTCCCTAAGATTTTGTTGAAGCGCCCGATACATAGACTCCATTGTAATTTTTTAATTAGTCAACTTTTCTACCTTTGAGTCCTAAAAATCGTATAACTAAGACATCATTTTGACTACCTAGTCAAAACGAGTTTTATAGGATAATTTGTAGAAGACTGAGATTTATATTTACGTGCCATTTGCGGTTTCAGTTAGAGAATGAATAATATACCTAGGCCTATTCTTAATCAATCGATAAACGTACCAGATGAGTGAAAATAAATGAATCAAATAACCAATTTCGTAATTTGGCAACATTAAGGGGCATGTAAACCCGCATGACAAATTAACTCTAAACTGTCCTGTAAAGGAGAACCTGTATAAAGAATAACTTACACAATATACGCTAAAAAACAATTACTGAACCACATATGGAGTGGTTTCATGGGAGATCGGAATTGAAACTAACCATAAACGAATTAGAAGCGTTTTGTCTGATTGTCTGACCATCGCTATTGTGAAATTCGGCTACTTTAGGGGAATTTATGTATTTGTGTTATGGCGATACGGACGGCACAGTAGCGTCCACGCAGCTTCACCCATGATGCTTTCATACACTTCTCGTGCCTAAGCGTCTTTTGTTGTTATCCCTGCGTTAATCCTACTACGAATCGGGTTCCCCCCGGAAAAAAAAGAAAAGGGGGCTACCGGGGTGTTATTTTTAATAACAGCTTCTAGAGCTTGTTATTTTGAATAACATGCACACTCGGAGTCGGGTCACAACTAAACACGCGGGCCACGGTAATGGTTTCTAGAATCATGGTTCCTGACAATTATATATGCGCGCGATCTGTATATATACTGATGGCAAACTTAAGATACAAATTCTATGGTGTCAAACTATGCAACCTATGTCTGTAGAAACATTGAGCGGTAAGCTACCTGTAAATAAACTTTACAAATTGAGCTCTTTACATAAACATTTTCCTCATAATGGACATGACACAATGTATTATTTTTACAACAGCAAATATGTGATATAATTCCCGATATTGATTTCATATCTGTCATTTTAAAATGTATGCATAACTGCAATTCCTTTAGGGTAATTGCAAAAAGACAAAATTAAAACAAATAACAAACCTACTCCCTGAACATTAAGAATTTGACCAAACACTGGGTTAATATGAGGTACCCCCCCCCCCAAAAAAAAAAAAAACAGTACTAAAAGTCAGCTTCAACCTCCTGGGATCAAGCTTGCAGAAGCTCCCCATCCGACGCCGTCATTTCCATTTGAATCAAAATGCTGCTTCCACAAAAGTCGACATCACACAATACACATATAGATACGTACATAATTTAGAAATATCTCCTAACAGTGACGGTCACCAGTTCAAGATTGGTTTATTTTTGGTTTTCCAATCTTCAACCCTTGAAGGTATCGTCCCTTGCACTAAATGGCTAAAAATAAAACACTGATAACTCCGTGTAATTTCTGCACGAAATAATCATATGTTCAAGGATGAATAGAGTTAATAGTCCGTTATTCCGATAGCTTGGTTGATTTATTTCATTCAAATTTTACTCCAAGGATAAACTTAAATACCTGATATATTTGCTCGTATTTAGCAAATCACTAATCAATTAACCGTTGCAAGTTATAGCTTTCATAGATCTTAATAGCTTTAGTCACACTCTGAAGGTTAATGGCCATCAATAGCAATCAAACCACCCCTTTGGAATTTGGCACGCTCGTCAATAGACGGTGACAAGGGCAGTGTTTTTAAATATGTTAAATTTTAAATTGCGACAAATTATATCGTTATCAATCCAATTTATTCATGTTTTTAACCAAAATTTGTTGTTAAAATGTTATTTTTTTTATATTATACTCTAAGTGTATGCTATATAATCAATTTGCTATGATGCGTTCGTAAAAATAACAAGCTTTCGCGCTTGAACTTGTTAACATCGGTCCTCGCGCCTACTGCGCTCGCCCGATGTAACCAAGTCACGCGCTCAAGCTGGTTATTTTCACGAACGACATCTAGCTCATTGAGTATCTATATCATACGTAGTTCCTATGGCATGTATGACCCCCTAAACGGCCGGTCGTATCGCATAACACGTTATACAGTAGCGGCGATTTTTAATAGCACATGGTCAGACTAGATAGTTTTAATTCATTATTAGGGTTATATAATTCGTTTTTCTATGACCACACTCTAGATGTGTTCATATAATTTTATATGTATATTGTTTAATAGTTTTCGTTATACGGGTTCTCCTTTAAACCTAAACAATGACCCGACTTTTATGATGCGTTAAAAGTGGAAAAAAAATCTTTACATGAATCTTTATATGGTAAGCCTAACATAGGCTTAAATTGTTACTCATTACACAGAAGAAAAAATTAACATTTGATAAAGTTAAAATATAAAAGCAAACAACACACCACACACACACAACAAATAAATATTAATCGCCGAGAAGATGAGAAAGAAGTAGATGGCTCGTTTTTGAAATCCGATTACCCAGGATTACTTTCATTCACCAGCTCATTGTTTGGGTTACTTCAAGGGCCGCTCGATTTGCACTTTGAAGGTAATCTGTTCATCCGACTCAACTGGCCAGTCCGGATAAAGTTTTCAGAATCAGGACTTAATTGAACACTGCATTACTAAAACGTTTATTAATAGTCCAGCTAAAATTTCTCTGGCTGGTAATGAACTCCACGTTGTTCTAATCAACAGTGACTTTTTAACTAAGAAACACAGCAAAATTAGCCCTTGATTTAATGTTTTGAGGTCAATAAGGATGTTGTTATTTTGTAGGCATAATTTAAACAGTTCGTGTTCGGTCCTGTGAAATACGATATGAGGAATGACTAGATACATCATTTTGAATACAATCTCATCCTCACCGGTTTGTGTCAGACATGTCAAAAGACCAAAATGCTTTGACAATTGGGGGTCAAAGTTGTCTGTAACTATGGCAGAAGAGTACGTTTCGCTGTACTGGTCACGACTCCAAGTCATTGACTTTGTAATGCAGTTGACAACTGGTATGGAATAGTTCTGGGTTTATGACAGGTGTGTGTCAAGTGTTCTATCACAAGAAGCGCAAGACTTTGATCGAATCAATCGGATTTAAAGCTATTAAGATGAATAGGCGGATGACTTTAATCTTTGAATTAACATTTGAACCATCTCCCCTTCTTTCTCATCTTCTCTGATTAAAGTAACTTGCATAGCCTAACTACGATTTATACAAATGACAGGTGTAAATTAAATTGCACTTGAAACAAAAATTATAACCTACACGTGTACAATTGTGTTAATACGTCCATTTCTTAAAGGGTGGCAACAAATTACGGGCCGAAATGATTTTCCTTAAAAAGATGAATGAAAACAGAATTGCCTCAAATTAAGCATGTAGTACTAGAACAATGTTATATTAAAAAACGGGAAGAACTGTTCTATAAGTTATTGTTTTTGACTGATCTTATTATATTTTCTGTTGTTTGTTTTTCTTTACACCATTTCATGCAACTTTTCCATTGTTTAGTGTAGATTAATTTGTTTACGAATCATACCTTTTGCACGAACTATATGTAACTGTAGATTCGTGGACAAAAGTGTGGATTCGTAAAAATAATCACAACATTACAAACAAATAAATGACGTCATATCAATGGTTTAAATACTAATACTCCATGATATAGTAGTAATTGTCGTATGAATCGGCGTTGTCGGGGTAGTACGATATCCCCCTGTTTCTAAATGAACAAAAAAGTGGCGGCAGCGTTTAAAATTCTCAGACGGGATAATACCGAAAGGCATTGTGGGAAAAAGGGATGCGACCCGTAAGCGATTGCGTGTTAACTTTTCCGTGTTGGGAGCACCAAAGTACCCGACAAAAACGTTCCATTTTCTTTCTCGCTATGGCTCTATAGGTTCATACCCAATTACGATACATATCCAAAACAAAACATAAGTAACGGACCCTCTGCTGCAAATCTCCATATAGAACCCCTTCGTTTTCGGGATCATTTAGTTTCATTTGCATGCAATTCGCTATGACGGACTGATACATTAATCCTCGCGCAATACTATTTAGATCTATCTTTCGAGTCTGTACACAGACTACAACACTTTTCCGGCCCGCGTACGTCATTGACTAAATTAATGTCTCACCCCATTCATACAAGAGAATTGTTGGAAAACATTGAGTTCACGTCACTGACAGTTTTACGTAACGTATCTATCACTGGCGTTAACAACGCCGTGGTGCAGTTCAAATCATCAAGTTTGGGTTGGACACCTGTTTTGTCGAATTCTTTGGATCAGCTCCGTTTCTAAATCAGTGCCAAATTCGTACTGAATGAAAGGACAAAAAAATATATTACAAAAATGGTGGAAACGCAAACTAAATCGATAAAACCAATTTACAACATAAGAATCAAAATACTGGAAAGAGGTCCATATGACCCCCCCCCTTTAAAATTCTACAGGAGAACAAATTATTTATTTATGGCCTACACTAACAAAACCCCTAACCCTGAGCCAAAAAATAAAAAATTTTTTTTTTTTTTTAATTTTTTAGGTTTTTTCTTTTTTTAATTTTAAAACAAACTATGTAATTGTTAAAACTGACCAAACAACATCATCTGCGCAGACCAATGTACTTGAACGAAACTCAAATTTCAGGAAAAACTATTAAATTGATTGCAACCAAAATTGGATTGCGACCCATTTGAACATATTCTCTCGTTTCACATTTTTGCATCGACAACGAGATTTAAGATACTTGCTACTTGTTATAAACCTAATTCAGTTATTGAAGACTGCA
>JAMKCH010013104.1:0-38784 GCA_023653785.1 Ophioderma brevispina
CCATCCATTATGACACCATACAAGATGGCCAAAACAAAAAATCTCATCTTGCATTATTCCGTAGATCTTAGACTTACCTGACATCTTGTAGGGTATGCTAGAGTCTTGCCTCTACTCTGAAGTGTGCACAAGTTTGCGTGTTCCTCGTTATCTGTATCACACACTGGGTTATATGCCTCCCCAGCACAGCTATGCTTTGGAACAACTGAAATGTGCAATGGGTATTTTATGTTTATTTCCTTTTTTCTAACTTAGCAATCTTTTGCTTTAAAGGTGCATGTTCCGATCGTCTTTGGGACCCTCCTGATTTACCCGGAAGTAGTACGAATTTTGATATCAGATGAAAGGCCGTATTTTTCTCATTGTTTTGAAATTTGAGCCTTCAAATTCATTTCATTCCCAAAAACTGCCATTTTAATGGTTAACCATCAATATTAGCAAAGTATATTGTATAGGGCTTTGCAATGAAAACCATAAAAAACTGCAAGTTTGTTTCCCAAGGTACTTCAAGGTACTTGATGAGGAGTATGTGCAAGTGTCAGGCTCTCATATCAAGTAGAGAACACAATAGACATAAAATGGAACAAGCACCTTTAAGTGGAAGATGGTTTCTTTCAGTCTTTTCACTGTCCAGTTCTTGAACTTTGTAGTTCATTTTTCCCACAATTTCTTTCTTTTAAACAACATCCACAATCAAGTTTTGACAAAGCAATAAAATTATTGTCCTCCAGCAATCAAAACACAAATGGTATATACTATCTGTTATATAGGTAATGATAAAGTTGATGTAACTTTTAAAACCATTTACAAATTCCACTTAAATAATATACTTTTAACAGCTGTTGGCAAGAAGCAATGTTTAGGTTTGTGGCTTCTGATTAGTCCATTTCCCTCAAATCTTAATTTTGCATTGATCACAATATTACACTTTGCATTAATAGCCATGTTCACACGGTCACAAAACTCCAAGGGTTTGAAACTCCGGAGGTGAAAATTTAATCCAATTATTTTACTTCACTCCAACTTGTGTCCACACGATGGCCAAAACTATGTAAAATCACCCCCTGACCATTCTCCACCGCTTTTCATATCAGAGTGTAGACCGGAAGTCGACATACTGGAAGCCGTGGACTTTCCCCGTGTGATATTCAAACACAACATAGCAATTGTCACAATTTTGCGAGGTCACCTCCGCCCACCATCCCCCGAAGCTGTCTACATGCTACGATGCTCCAAAACACTCCTGAGTGTTATCGGAGGTTGAGCCTCACCCCCAAGTTTTTTAGGGGGGATAAAAACAACCCCACTAAACCCCCGATAAAACTCCAGAGTGTAAAACCCTGATGCGTCCACACGGTCAAAAACTCCCGCTCGAACACTCCAGAGTTTTTTGAAAACTCTGGAGTTTTCCAGCCCTCTGTGGTGGACACAACAATGATTATACGTGTGTACCACTAAGTTCAATTCAAGGTCCTTTGGTAAATCGATTATTATACCTTAAAAATTTCACTTACCACAGTCATACTGGGGGCATTATGCATAGTGATCTAAACACACGCCTGTCGCTTTAAATAACCACACCACCTCATGAAGAAAGATGCCAAATGTTTTACAGGCCCAAAATTTCACACACCCCGGCCGACGCATTTATTGCACACTTGCAACAAGCATACTCAGAATTTGTGTTCGCAATTAACACTCCCCCCTGCTGAACCCCACATGACCTCAAAAAATTTAGATCTTTTTAGAAAATTAAGGACCTCTGAAAAATTCGACATCTGGAAAAATCATACCTCTTTGGAAAATTCAGGCTTTAGCTCAATTGCTGGACATACATACAGTGCATCCCTTATATTCTTCTATGAGACCGCAACAGAAACTGTTCACATATACCGTGTGGTCCCAAAAAAAAACGGCACACTTGGTGGCATGCGCCATAAGTTTTGAAACAACAAGCATGTTTTAAGGTAAGATTGGACTGGTTAGCTAATATCCCTGAAAAGTTCATAAAGGTATAGTCAATATTTTTTTTAAGAATAATGACCACAGGAATCAAGTAACCGGCAGGACCCATTTAACCAATTAAATTGAGGCGCTATTAACAATACGGCACTGTTTTAACGTTTTGGCACCCAGAACCCCTATATGAATCTCAAAGTCTAACCACCATTTCCTTCTTTGTTTTAAAGACACTACTGCAACAGGATATTAACAAGAAATGTTTTCCATTGCAATAACAATAATAATAATATATGATATTTATCAAGCGCCTCTTACTAAAGGTAGGCAGGCGCTATGGAAAAAGAAGACAAGGAAAGGGGGAAAACTAGTTTGGGATATTGTCCAAATAAGCCAGCATTGGATAGCTATCATTCATCATCATTTTGTGACGAGACACACCAATATTTATTTAACCCAAAATATAAGAAAGAATATCACTGATATTGTTTTTGAGTTTTGTGTTGAAAACATAGTTTTTTACTTTCATTAATTTGAGAATGTAACATTAATTTCAGTACAAGCATAGTTGCAGCTTAACGCATTTATCATTGTATGTACTGTGGAGTTTGTCTAGGACTTAGTCATTTAGTTTATATCGTCTTGAAAATGATTTATCACCAATAAATGATGTTTTATCGATGATCAGTTAGGTAATAAGTATGTAAATTGCAGTCACTTCTGATAGAAAAAAGAGAAGTTGTCTGCCAATAAATTTGGGAAAGTAAATGTGATTGCAATCAATATTGTATTGTGCCATCTGTTCTTCATTGCCAGTCTGGTGGTTTACCAGCTCCTCATTTTGTAAAATTGGTCCTGCGGGTTACTTGTTGGTGGGGTAATATATTAACAATACTCATTCACTCACTTTATGAAACTTTCAGGGGTATTAGCCAACAGTCCATTTTCTTACCTTCAACAAATAATAAGTAGTCATGTGCTTTTGGTCAAAAACTTATATGTGCTGCCACCAAGTGGTTGCGTTTTTTCAAAACTTATAGTGCCTGCCACCAAGTGTTGCGTTTTTTTGGGACCACGGTATTGTGGAACAAAAGGTGTTCTCTATCTGATTAAAATCTTTGGCATACAAAATCACTCACAAAAGTTACTCACAAAATTAGTACATCTATTTTTTGTTACAAACTATGGCTGGTATTCTTTAAGGGAGGTCTAACTTTAGTCCTGGGTTTAAACCAGGGGGCTAGGCCTACATGAGTGGACGAGTGGACCTTTTTCCTTCTAACATACTCTAAATGTGCTAATGGGTGAGATATAATCTCCTCATGGATGGGCTACACCGCCCATCCGATGAGAAAATGTTCCACCCGTTTCATTAAACTTTCACAGTATTTGAAAGGAAAAAGGTCCACTCTTGTAGGACTAACACTGGTTTAATAAAACCCAGGTCTAAGGTTAGTCTCCCTTTCAGAATACCAGCCAATGTCTCATATATGCATCTATTTGGTTTTGACAGCCTAGAGCTGTACCACACATCAAATTTCAACAAATCAAAATGTCTGCACGTACTTGCGGTCTCCTGTGCAAGGGTTGCTTATGCAAGGGTTCTTTGACACCTATGAACCAAACTCAAACTGGTCATTTAATAATTCAGCTGCACATCTGAAAATAGAAAAGGAGTGATCACAGGATTGTCACAACTGTGTAGTAGTAAGTTTTAAATGGTTTTGTCCCCGTCACGGGGTGGCCGCATTGACTCACATTGAAGCAACCGCCCTTACCCCTTCCTTCCATTTAACCCGATTCCATGATACATCCATCTCAACCAACCATCCTTAATTACTTTCCTTTACTTTTGCTGCTTTCAATGTCTTCTTGGACGCTCCCCTCATCCTCAAACCCCCACATCAAATAAAAGCCCTTCTTAAGACATGCTAGTTAATTCTTCCCAAAACAAATGCCCATTAAAAACCCGTACACTATTTGCCTTAGCCAAACCGGTCCACTCAACCTCTTCCAAACTCAACCATTTGCATCAAGTCCCTGTCTTCACCGGTCCATCAACTTCACACCACACATCAATCTCATCATTGCTCTCTGCCCTCCTCAGACTCCCCATCTCATTTTTTTCACTCGGACACCATGTATCGATCCCATACAGCATCACATGATATCACACAACTCATTATAACCCATTCCTTTCATCCTTCAAAGGATACCTGTTCCATGCAACAATCTCCCACATTCCCTAAACTTCACCAATCCATACCTCACTAGCTGCTCACAGCCACTCGCTTCCACACCCCCACTAACCTTGTCCTCCAGGACTGTGAACTTTGAATATGTTGTTTTCAATATTGCAAACAGCTCATAAATTCTTTATCAGTTCCCCTGATAACCTAGCAGGTGTCACAAAAATAGTAAGTTGGGTGTCATTAAAATTAACTCTTTAGACCAGAAGGTTTCTGCGATTAATTCAGTTTATTGTTCCTTACTTTGCATAACATTCCATTTGGATATGTCTGTCCATTAGCACCGCACACAGGCACATAATGGTCGGAGCAGTCGCATGGAAGGTCGTAGATGCGATTTTCTTCAGGAGATATGGTCCCTTGTTGACACCATTGGTCGCTTGGAGCATGTTTCCACTCCTCCGAAGCAGACGCAGATATTGACAATCCATCTTGTAATGTGCACCGTGTTCTGTTAGAGTACGAACAGAAAGGTGACGTTGAAAGAGTAATCATGAAAACTCATCACAGGAACAATCACAGGGTCAGCAAAAGGTTTGACAAAAAATGGAAAATTAAACGCAGATGGAATTTCAAGTTTTTTTTGATTGTTATCCAAATTATTATGTCATGCTGTTCAAGGGTTCTTTTTTTTGGTAATTCTGCATTTTTTAAAATTCTGACCCCCCTCCCCCCAAAAAAAAGGGGACTATCAGTAACGCTATGCATGAAAGCCGATTTGCATTAAAGGCTGAATCAGGAGGGATTTACCAAGGAGGGCGCCCTCATTTTCAAACAAATTGTGTTTTTTGCATATTACATATGATGTAATCATAAAACAGCTGTGTGAAATAGCTAAGCTCAAATCGAAGTCCTTCCATATTAGAAAATCGCAATTTGTTTATAAATTTCCGGATCCGGGAAATTTAGTTATCACAGTATCATATGGCACTGTATACTACACATAAAAGGTTTATGCCATGCAAAACAAAAATATTCGATACACCTCAAACTTTGGAATTGGGCATTTTAGGTGACTATCTTTAGTTCTAGTTGACTATTTCAATAAATACACAAAAATTAATATTTCAAAATCTCTGCATAAGACTCTAATAAGCGCAAAATTATTTTTTAGACAAAAAGGCAAAATATACAAAATTCAAAAAAAGAAAAAACATAAAAACAATAAAACTAATAAAAAATTAAAATGGAAGAAAAGGGTGCACAGATCTGATCAAAAACAAACCTTTATTCTCATTCTTAAAGGTGCTTTTTCCAATTTTTTTCTATCGTGTTCTCTACTGATATGAGAGCCTGACACTTGTACACCCGACACACTGACCATCAAGTACAGTGGGAAACAAACTTGCGGTTTTGATGCTAGATGCGATATTGCACAGTGCAACGCCCTATCACTCACTGTGCTCTATTGATAGTTAACCATAAAACGGTATTTTTTCATCTGGTATCTTAAGAAAGAATGGATTTGAAAGCTGAAATTTCAGGACAACATGATAAAAATACGGCCTTCATCTATAGCAAAATTGATCTTACTTCCGTGTAACCTCAAGGGGGTCCCAAAAGCGATCGGAACAAGCACCTTCACACAGATTTGAACTTCAAATGATCCTATTTTTCCATCATATTGTAAGTAGTAGTAATCCAAAGTTCAAATCCAATTTTGTCCCCGCTATCAGGGGTGGGCCAGATTCACCTCGCACTCACAGCAAAACGTGGCCGTCATAGTAGAAATTAGTGAGCAAAATAAATTGACCGAGGATACAAATCCACTTTTTTTTTCGGTGCTTGGACTGGCCTTTGTGCAACCAGCCCACCTCAATGGCATCCATGATAGAAAAAGTGCTGGTATGGCCGCCATAGTCTCTCTCATGCTGACGCCCTTGAAATGTAGATTTTTTTTCATTCTACCAGGTCATCATCTCCCTACCTTCATCAATTTCCTTAGAAAATCCTTCTTTAATAAAAAAAATTGTTTTTTATTATGATACCTTAGGCTGACAGAATGTTTGTGCTCAAAAAATTCTTTTGTGGGTTTTTCTATTATTTTGTATGGCTCTTTCTTTAATAAAGTGTTTTACTTGATATCAGGGCCGACACTATAACTTAAATTGTGCAGTTTTACCTGTATTACAAAAATAACACAAAAACTTGAATCTTACCCAAATGTCATGGGCAAACTGTTATTGCACCTTACAACAAACTATTGAGGACATCTTCCGTGCAGTTGAGAGAGCATGCATAAATCACATTTTTTGGGTATAGGGATTTTGTGTACACCTAGTGACTCCCTCACCTATAAATTTTGCCATGACATTAAACCTCACAAAATAAAAAAGCTTATTAAAGTCTGATCGTTAGCTTTCTTCACATGCCAAATTCTTTGTAACATGTCACTTTTACATAGGTACCTGTCCCGTATTTACATTGTAATCCTAATCTATAAGCAATGGCAAATATCCTTGACATATTTGATCTAGTTTCAGTCCTTTATATTGTCTTTGAGGATTCTGTTCATAAATAAATCTAGACTGAATCGATTTCTTAGACTTTTAGCTTTCGTAGATACCTTATTTGTCTCAAAACATCTCCAAAACCTAGAAGTACCTTGGCTCCAACCACCGTACGTACAGATTGTAAGCATACAGTGCATAATAAGTCCTGGGCATGGTAATAATAGTTTGTAATGCCACATACCAGATGTATAAGGTCTATTGGGTTTCTCCAAGAGGTTCTTGAATTTATTACAACCTTAAAATAGCAGGAGGATAATAGGCCATAGTGCTTCCATTTCCATTGGTCATTGCGCCACACACAGGGATGATAAATTGAGCTACAGTGAATTGAGCTATTTTCCATGGCGGGTGTGCGATTTTTACTACTTTCCTTCCCTATATCATGTACCCAGATGCGAAAGTTATCTATGTGGGTGCAGTTGTGTCACCATTGTTATTATATGGTTTCTCCTAAAAATAAGGACTTCCTCCGTTGTTACAACAACACAAATGGCCGCCGCCAACAGCGTCCCTTTGACAAGCGACGAATTGCTGCGTTAATTACAAATAAAGATGCACCCAAAAAAGCGATTGTTGTCCGGAAGGCTGTGAACCTCTATTCACTAAGTACGGAAAAATGAAGTTCTCGTCACGGAAGCTGAAGCGCTAAACAACTTGTGCCACTGACTTATCGAGACAAGACTTTAAAATGTTTGGGGTGATTTACCCGAAGTTCGTAAACGGGATGGCGATTTAAGCCTACAGTCAACACGATATTGTTTTCCAAGCACTTTGGAAATACTTTTATCTCATAAATATTTAGAAATGGTGTAATAAACCATACTACATGCTCTGTAGTATGTTGTATACTATATCAAGTAATGAGCCCATTAGAGTACTGTAAGAAAGGTGACTAACCTCAGGGGGGCTTGTTACCTTTAATCTCTGCACTCACAGACAGATATATATTTTTATTGTGATTGGGTACATTCAGAGGTTAGATCCATGCATGCTATATCATGTAATGAGCCAATCAAGATACTGGTAAGAAAAGGCAGTAGACAGGGCGGCCATTGTTAACCTTTAATCTCTGCACTCACATGACCAGATGTATAGGTCTATTTTGTTGGGTACTCAGAGGTTATATCTTGCTGTATTATGTAATGAGCCAAGTATAAATAATTGAAAAATGCTTGTTACCTTTTTATAATCTGTCCACTGACTCTGCAACGTCGCTTTATCTCACAGCTCAACGCTGACACGGCTCTAAGCATATTATTACTACCACCCCCCCAAAGTGCATGAACTGATAGCAACCTAGGTTACGTGTGGATCGGAGACGCACAAAAACTCACCTACCCTGGGGAACCAGGAAGGTAGAAGCATCGCACCGACGACAACCGTGGAAAGTGAAGGTTGATTTTGATAGTGATAACTTTAGCCCATACACACAATTAGCGCAATATACTTTTTGCAAGCCACACTACCTTTCACCCTGTTTCCCAGGAACCACATGTTTTAAAGTTTACGGTAGTGTTAAGTTTTGTCCATTTCATATCGCTGCATAAAATTGAGTAACGTTTGGGTAAAAACTGAAAAAAAAAATACAGCTGTCTCCCGACGCAATGTCTCCGTCGAGGTTTGTGAATTGGGTCAAAGGTCACAGAGGTCACAAAAGGTCACATGGGTCACCAACCTGTCACCCACCCCGTCCCCCCCTCTCCCCAAGTTACTCATCGTAGCCCTTACGGCACCCACACGGTCTGGCAATATATTAAGGGTTACATTTTGAGACCGGCCAAAGGTCACATGAGGTCACTAATGTCACATGAGATCACCAACCAGTCACCCCACCCCACCCCCTCCTTTCCCCCAAGTTTACATCATCGTAGCCCTTACGGACTCATACGGCAATGCAACATATTAAGGTTTAACAACATTTTGATCACGACACCACACCAGCGCACACACACAGATACCCACACATACACATGCATCCAGAGTTAATCCCTATAGATGTGCCTTCGGCAATTCTTGCAGACTGACACAAAATGTTCAAAATTGAAAACAGCTGCAAAATCTTGGTCAGTTGAAAGATTTTTCGAGTTTTGTTTATTGGACCGAAACTTATTTCAGCAAAAAACCTTATGTTTAACTTGGCAAATGGTTTGTATGGTGGGTGGTTGATTTTGAACAAAACCCTTATGGGTAAGGGGTGTAAGAAGTGAGAAGGATCTGGGAAAATTTTCCAGAAAAAATGGCAGAGAAATATTAGGTAAACAGAAGTTGGAACACCACAATTACATATATTATCGAACTAGCAACAACCCGAGCATTTATATCCACCTCCACTAATGCCTGTACGTAACCTGGGCATATGGTCCATCTTTAATTCTAATGCTTTGATTTTGATTCAATAGAATATACTCTTTTAAGCAAGCTTCATTCATAAATTTTCAATTGATCAATCAATCCTTTAGGGGTATATACAATTGTTTCCATCACTGTGACTCAAATGTCACTGACCACTTTTATAAACTCTCAAAATTTCAAATCTTAGTAGATAGAAGGTTTAATTACTTTGGTCACCAGTTTTAGATTACACGAAATCATAATTTCCTTGTTTAAGAAGTCAGGGGGGAGACAAGGTTTTGGATCGAAAATGCATCTTTAAAGTACAAGAAGAGATTTTGAGGAGGCCCCCAAATATTGTGTCATAATAGTAATTTCAATAGATCAGAACACTCAATAACATTTTTACCTGTTGTTTGGCTAATACTGTCTTAAAGAGCAAAGAAATGGGTGTATTTTTGATTTGCTTATATTTCATTAAAGCATAGTCTGAATTTTGCCCCCTCAAATATTTTTCTGCCCCCCCCCCCCTTTCCCCCTGGCCGAACGAAAAATGAGGGATTTTGGGCAAAATTGGCGATTTGGGGCAAAAATCCACCAAATTTTTGGGAAAAATCAGCGATTTTGGGTCAAAATTGGTTAAAACTCTCCAAATATTTTATAATACCTTTACCCCCCAGAATTCACTTTTGCCCCCCAAAATTTCATTTGGGCCCCCCCCCCACCCCGTTTGCCCCCCCAGTAAAAGAGGTCTGGCGCCAACCCTGATCACAAAGAAAAATACAACCTAGGGACTGGCTCACCTCTATCAAATCCTAAGAGTCATGTAAAATGACCATTTAATAATCTCGCTAAAACAATTTCATCCTTTATGTTAGGGGGGACTGTGGTTTGATATGAGCTCCCGTGGGATTTCACTGATAAAGCATCACACTATTTAGACACTTGAGTAGGTCCCCAGAGAACAAGAAACACTTTGATGGAGCAAATTCCCAGTGGTGGCAGATGGCAGCCTCTTGATTTTTCAAAAGGCCGCCATTTTGGATATTTTCAAATCATAACGCGAAGTTTGTGAATGTGCTAAGACGCTAGTTTTGGTGCCGAGAACTTGTCTGTTCAACCCCCCTAACCCTGGAAAGATAAGATAGAACATTAACCGCAGCCATTTTGTTTTTCAAATGGCTGCCAATTAACCATTTTATTGTACTTTTCAGCAAGAAATTTTAGTGGTGAGATTCATACAAATTTTATTTTAGTTTGCACATCTCCATTTAACTAGTCCCGTGTATATAACAAGAGTTTGGATTTGTTGAGAGTCAATAGTAAAGCTTCGCTTCATCTTGTATAATTTGGTAATTTCAAAATGGTAGGGCCCCATTTGACACTGTAAAAGTCAATTTTTTGTGTAACTTTTTTCACTCCAAGGTAATTCATAGGGCATTTTTAGACATGACATGCTACCTGTTAAAAATTTCCGCAAATTAAGAAAACAGATTATCCGTAAATTTACGGAAAATAAATCGGTTTTACAAAAACAATGAAACATAAAACAAAAAACATAAAAAATGTTATTTACGGAAATATTTTCAAAAAAGGTCTGGCAGAATATTTACTTCCCGGAAATTTTTTTTTTTTTTTTTTAAAGTTAAGATTTTTTAGAAAATTCTGTTAAAAGTTACACATTTTTTCCATCTTGAGACAAATTTCTGTAAAATACTGTCAACTTTCCGTTAATTGACAGAAATTTCTTCTGTAACTTTTACCCTAAAATTCTGAAAATACTGCTGCAGAAATTTCCTCCGTAATTTACGGAAACTTTTTTTAACAGTGGTATGTTGCCTTTGGCTTCCACGGAGTCGCGATATCAACAACGGGTCATGCGGTATTTTTTCTTAGACATCTAAGTGGCCGGTGTGAAGCATATATAGTCCGGGGAGCCATGTCCGGGGCCCATAGACTATAACGGAATAAAGCGTGAACTAATGTTTGCGTAAAGAGTCAACTGAATCGATTGCCCTGATTGTTAGCATTGTTCCCAGACTGTGAGTATGCCGGACAATGGTTCCTTCTATACTTCTACCCGTGTAGAAGTTTTTTATATAGTCTGCCGGACTCGTATTCACCCACACCGGTAAAGAATAGGGCACTTGATTTTCAGTTGACTCCTCACACATTCTTGTCGTCTATGAGCCCGGATTATATCTTCTTTTAAATCATGTAAAAGTCCGTCGCCACAGACAACAACGAATAAAGAGTTGAAACTAATGTGGCCTGAACAGTCAACTGACCCTATATTCTCCACCCTGAGACGAATATACCCAACCGTTGTATCCGGTGGAGTATAGTTCCCAATGACTACTAACTCCTGCCCACACGTTACCGCCATACTTTCAATCAAGGTTCACGATTTTAATGCTTTGAGTACTGAATCGCAGTGATGCCAACTGACCCGAGAAAGGTAAATGCACTATAGTATCCTTGTTCATAATCGTACTTGTATTGGAAGGGCCAAGTGGAGATATATTCTACGTACAACATACTAAACATCCGATTAAACTGTGTTCAGAAAATAACAAACACTGGTCCGTGTACATTGAACAACCCATGATTACAACACCCACTCAAGACTGTATCGCAGTATATTGTATGAGTCCATTAAAAAAACTGCCTGTAAGGTAGTCCGTGAGTGTTGTATTTTAACTGATGTGGCAGTAGTCTAAGCTTTAAAGTATGAGTAATTTAGTATGAGTACACAATTGTTAATTTATCAAGAACAAGCGCACTATGACCATTTGCATGATCCTATGTCATAGCAATAAGATGATGTAGTTGACCCAAAAAAAAAAAGCGAACATATAATTACACTTCTTAAAAATGCCTGCGTGGTTGTTTTCCATTGTTTGAGTCCCACATTCCACTTTGTGAATTCCTATGTTTTACCACAGTTTTAAAGTTTCAATCACTGTCGTCATCATCGGTTTATGATGTACTGTTAAAATGACCATTAAAACATCGTTTTAACTGGAAGCTGGGACTCATAGCAGTTAAAATGACATTTTGTACAGTTATTGCCATTGTGAGTCCCAAGATTTTTGAGGTCCTTTTTACATTGTGGGAAAATTGGTTAGGATCCACTCTTTCTTTCTGCATTTGTTTGCATCATCAGACTCGATAGCATACCCAAAGTTCTGTACAGAATACCATTCTTTCCACATTTTGCATAATTATTGGCACATCAAATCTTGGCACAATCACACTTCACCAAATGAAGTTACTGCATCCGGAGAATGAGGCAAGGATGTCATCACAAGTCTTGATTTTTCTATTCACCATAGCCTCCCCCCGTAGTAATATGGGCTGGGGTAAAACTTTTTTTTTTTTTGTCGGATTTAGGTACCTCTCATTGTACCAAAACATTGAGAGGTAGTGGGGCCCGCATGACAGCTGTTAACGTGCAGAGCTAATTCGGAGTCCGACCGACCCTCTGAGTGTGCCTGTTTCTTGCCTTGTGAAATCGATCAAGAATTGACTTAGGTCATGTAGGTCCTCACCATCATCCCAGAAGCAACACACCACTCATTCTCTCCATAGTCTAATGCTACACAAATTTGATGCACAAATCTGTATTGAGAGATTTATTTCACCATACCGACTTAGACGTCCTTTCTACTAGCCATTCTGCGCTATCCAAACCTCTGTATAGATCTGTCTTGTCGCAGGAGTATATAAGAAGACCATATGCGCTATTTTTAACAATGCCTGGATCCTCATATGCTGCATTTCTTCCCCTTTCCCATACACGTATCATGGACAGATGTCACTGGGAGGTTTTTGATGGCAAGGAAAGTGACGTTTTGGAAGACTTGAAATAATTTGGCTCAGATGATGACAAGTATTATGCCCTTTCAACACTGCTCGGAGTGGCAGAACCATCATCCTGAAGCATCCTTTAGCCTGCCATCAAAGCATTTGTGTGTCATTGTATTTATCTCGTACGATTAACAAATGTAGTCTATGTGGTACATTTGTATCTGTTTTGGAAGTTGGCGGACCTTCTATTTCTTTAAATCTAGGATTTTGTTTTTGGTTCGCCAATTACAACAAGGCAAGAACCTCACAATCGTATGGTCCTGCCGTCCTAACCAGAGTCAGCACTTTTATTTTAGCTAACATGAGATAACCACTGCGGCGACGATTAGGTACAATGACATATATCAAATCCAGGGTTGCGGCGACCCCATACTACAGATGGAATTTTTCGTGACATTTGTCTTCTGTTCCAGCTGCAATAATCATTTGGTGCAAGATGTGGCCAAGTCATAATGTGCCAACAATTAGTGCAAATGCATATGGACTGAACTTTACAGAACTTACTGGGTGCTCCATCGATTCGATGAATTCATGAATGGTGGCACCTAACCAATGTCCCCCGGCCCATCCTGGCAGATGAGACTACAACCGCGATTTATAACATTAACATTGTCAGGATTGTGATAAACAAAGAAAACACAAAGGTGGATTGATTGTGTTTGTGCTAGCTGCTCATGATGAATCCATATTTGTGGGTCTCATACCTAACCACTCCAATTGCACTTTTAAAGAAGTTAAAAATATGCTCACTTTGCTGTTTTGTGGGCACATTCTGCCTATCTGTTACCCTCTTTTAGGACTTTCTGCCAAGGAATTATAATATTGAGCTTGTTCTTGATAAATCATATTATGTGGGAAGTATACAATTAAACCAACTACACCATGCAGTTTTAAGGATCTCATACAAAATAGAGTACTCCACATCCAGTTCTAATACAACACTCACGACTACCCTACATGAATCTGTAATGTACTCATACAAAATAGACTGCGCTACAATTCTACAGTGGTGTGATTATGGTTGTTTCTTTGTATATTGTGACAGTGTTTTGTTATCTTTTTTTAGCCTCCTTTTACCAATCGGGGGGGGGGCATTGCACCCCCCGTAACTTTCCTAGTGTCTTAAAACGAACAATGCTTTCGCAAAATGCTTCCAGATAATTGTTTTCCTCATTTTTTGTTCATAATTTTAGCATTTTGTTTGGTAAAGGTAGCAATTTTTTTACTCTTACGTAAATAGAAACATTCTTTATAAAATACCTCTGACCCTAGAAAATGGGAGACTTTCACCATAATTAAATTTATGAAACTCACAACTGAACTTACTGCTGAAAACTGTACCATCCACATGTAATTGGCGGCCATTTTGGAAAAACTAATAATGGCTTGCCATTCTTAGGTTCTCTTCTAATCTCAGCTTTATATTATCCTTTCCAGAAGTTGTAGGTTTTAAAATGAAGTTTTGCCCCAAAACATAGCTTCCTAGCACATTTTCACAACTCGGGTTAGGATTTGAAAATATACCAAATGGCAGCCATTTTGAAACCACGTGATTCCAGTCCCCTTGACTATACGACGGGTACCAAATATGAGGAAATTAGGTAACATGTTAAATGGAGATGTGTCACATAATTAATTTGTAGGAAACGCACACTAAAATTCCTGATAAATGTACAATAAAATGGTAATTGGCGGCCATTTTGAAAACAAAATTGCTGGCAGTTTTTTAATGTTTCCTGCTCTAATCTAGCTTTATCTTTCCGAAGTTGATGTGTTTAACATGATTTTTTGGCCCCAAAACTACTTCCTAGCACATTCCAACTCTAGTTATGATTCCAATAGCCCAAAATGGCAGCCATTTGAAAATCAAAGATGGCCGCCATCTGCCACCCCTGGGAATTCTCCATAAAACTTTTCTTGTTTCTCTGGGACCTCCTTAAGGTATCTAAAATAGGTGTGATGCTTTTATCAGTTAAATCCCACGGGAGTCCACAGTCCCCATTTACTACTTCGTCTCCAATTAAACATGATTGCATATTCCATACAGTTTTTAACAATTTGGCCCCGCATACATATACTTTTCTGTCTGAAGGGACAACTTGGGCATATACTCCAGTGGTTTCTTCAGTTGCAGCAGTGCGATTGTGCTTTGCTTACGCACGCGCTAAAAGTCGGTACAATATATATACGCCTTCGTTGCTACTTCATACTTTCGAGCTGGACAGAGTATAGATCTCATCTAGCATAACTTACTACCTTTGACTACATTGTGTTTGTGTTCCCACCGCCCCACCAACTGTTTGACCCCATGCCAAATTGTCTCTTATTTTTAGAGCATTATTAAGCGTAGCGACACAAGTTTTGACACTGCTCTAAGTAGGGACATGCAGAGCTATTATCTCCCGCAAAAATCAAAAATCCATTTCGGGAATCTTGCCTTAGGCCCACAAGGTCCATACCTTGTATGTATAGCCCCTCTAATTGCCCTTTTCCCATAGAAGACCTGTAAAACTAGATTTTTAGAAAAAATCATATTTGCCCCGCAGTCGGAAATGTTCATTGTAGTAAGTGCATAAATAATCCAAATTAGTTTTCAAAGAGTGTGTCACCATTGTTATCTTTTGTTTAGATTATTCTGGTTTTGTCCCATAATAAATGAGACCTTTTCAACAGCCTGTTCCCATCCACAGCTAGCTCTGTCAACCACACACAATCTCTTTTCGTTATTGCATGGTCAAGATTTCAGATATCTCATCTGAGCATAACTTACCTGGTCTACATTTGTGATGTGTACACCAACCTCCCCCTAGCCACAGCTAGCTCTGTCAACCACACACAATCCCTGCGCTCCTGTTGTCTCATTATGCATGTCAGGATTTCCGGGAAATGTCAATTCACCCATGGGATTCACATATTCGCACGGCACTGAGGGAAAATGGACGAAATTTACAAATCATTTTATCTGCCTGCTTTGCTGCAATGTTTCCCATTGAGAAAGCATCCATTCTCACTGGCCCAACTTCTAACGCATTTCATGCAAATCACTGTTTTGTTTCATTTAGATGCATTTTCAAAGACCCTTACCTACTCAACAGATTTGTATTCGCATTACATTTTCCAAAGTTTAAATCGGTTTTGTCCGTGAACGGGGGTGGCCAGATTCACCTCACACTCGCAGCAACCACCCTGACTCACTCCTTCCACTTCACCTGAATCAATGCATCCTCCATTCTCAAACCAACCCTCCTCTACTCTCCTCCTAGTCTTCCAGTTCTTCTTTGGACATCCTCTCCTCCTCAAACCATCCCACCTCAAACTCAAAAGCGCTTCTTAAAACATGCTCGTCATCCTTCCTCAGCACGTGCCCCATGGATGCCACGTACCACTATCGCCTCGCCAAACGGTCCATCGCTTCTTCCAAACCCAACATCTGCATCAAGTCCTCAGTCCTCACCTATATCCATCAACTTCACACCACACATCATTCTTATCATTGCTCTCTCTCGGTCATCCTCGAATCCCCATCTCATTTCCGCTCATACCCAATCTCACTCCCATACAGCATTTACTACCTCATGTCCCCTCCACCATTTTTCACATGGTACCCTGGGTCAGGCTGCAGTTGATGACTCCAAAAGGGCTTGGCTATTGAATCACAACCTTGAGATCTATCTAGTCCTTCCTTGTTTGTGACGTATTATAGAAGACGACCTCCAGTAAAAGAGTAACTGTAAAATGCAATTTATGCTAAAATTCTCAAACTCTACTCCATGTTTTGAATAACTGTTCAGTGTCTCTTCAACAAGGCAGATATACCTGGCAGCACAATAGCATTCTCATGCATATATCAACAAGTTTGAATTATTTTCTTCATACAGAATTTACTTTACTTTTGTTCTCCTTAAACTGTATGGTCCGTATGCGCAAAAGAGATAGATCAGGTCTAAATTTAGACCTGGTCTCAGTGTAATTTAGTCCCACCAGAAAAGACATTTTCCTTTGCATTGACATGAGGTATTTTGTATTTATTTTGAAATATGCATTTTATATCTTTGAAATTTGCCAGATACTTTATGAAGAAAATGTAAATAACTGTCATTTTTGGTCAAAACTAATTTTGACTTAGACCAGGTCTAACTTTAAACCTGGTCTAATTTTTTGTGCATACGGACCTATAGTTCCAAACCCTCCTTAACAGTGCTTTGTTTACATTTCAATCCACAAATGACATACAATTTCTTACCTAGGAATTTGTCCAGGGAAACGCAAGGTGCATTATCATCTGTAGGCGATAGTATTGTACACAATCCTTCCGGCGTGATGCCTTTAGCCAAGCGCGACTTGTCAATACATCTACTCAGTATGTGAATACAGTCTGACCTGAGAGTTAACACACACAAATCGGTGGTTCAAATGTATGAAAATGTTTAGTTAACTTACTAGACTTATATACAGTCTAGGGAAATTAATATTGGAATACTTCAGAGTTTGGAAGAAATATGTGCCCCCTTCACCCGCTTTAACAATGTTCGACAACAATTCATCTATTGGAGCCTTGACAATGCTTCAAAACATTGATTCTATTACCCCTACTGCCCATTATTCAAAAGCGCACTGTTTGATTGGTTAGTTTACTGCCCATTATTTCTGCAATAATGGGTCGCGATTACGCCCTAATGCGTGATGCAAAGTGAACATTCTTTTCAGCGCATGTCACCATCATTATAGGCGGACTCACTAACATTTATGCGGAGAAGACATGGCGCGCACTGTAAAGACAGACGTAAACAACTGTTTCTGTTAATATTCATTTATTTGGGTAATAGAATAGAAATAAAGGGTGCGATGGCCATGTTTATGCCAAATAATGTGTCCTCGGCAGTAAAAACATTTGAATAATGGGTCTCGGCTTCGCCTCGCCCATTATTCATGTTTTTACTTGCCTCAAACACATTATTCTTGCATAAACATGAACATCTTACCCTTTATTTCTTAATTTGATGGGTTGGGAAGAGTGAGGTACAAGGAGGATAAGAGGAATTATGCTTTAAGGTCAAGGGAAAGGAGTAAGCTTTCTAATTGATGACTGATTGTGAAAGTCAAACCTAACCTGTGATAAGACTATAAACTGTAATTAAACAAAATAATGGTACGTGATGTTTTTCCTTTATTGTAGGCAAATGCCGTGTGACACAGAAACGGTGTTTTTGCCTATTTATAATTTTTATTTTTAAGCACTTATCTCATCCAGTTACAAATTTACAGAAGCATACCCTAGTTATTGAAAAAATGAAAACAAAACCTTCCCTTCCCTCCCCTTTTCTTTTCCTTCTTCCTCCTCTGTTGCTTCCCCTCAGCATTTCCTTGCTGTCTCTTTATCTGCTTGCCCTTAGGCCTTGATCTCTCCACCATTCAATTCTTCAACTTCCCCTCCCCCATTCTTCCTTCTCTCACCTGAGCCGAGTGTTAACCAAAAACAAATCACTATAATTATGCTCCCTCCCTCCCTCCTTCATGTTATAATTATACATATACTCACTTGCATATCATGTTTGCATGTGACTTTCTGTGGCAAGGTTTCACCTGCAGTGTACAAGCTATGGCCTTCCACATGTCAGATTCACACTCGGCAATGTCCAGGACGGGAATGTCCATAAATGGCATACGAATGATGCCCTCGCCCCACGACTGCATGTCACCCGATGCACCCTGGTCTGATCTTGGGAGGCAGCTACGAAATAGGTCTGCTGGTCTGGGAATGATCAATACAATCTATTAATGGGATGGCCAATAGGAGAGTTCTCACTGAACACAAATGATCACACAAATGACCATTATGTGAAACCAGTATGGCTTCTCATTTTCAGCCTTCTTTACATTACATTCAACTTTCATAGTAATTCATAGTAACTGTGTGTGGGGGAACGGGTTGGCGTAGCGTATCTTCCCTTGCCTTTCACCAATGAGGTCTCGGGTTCGATCCCCGGCAGGGGCTCGTTCTCGGCGGCTTTATGTGAATTTGGTTTCTCGATCCATACTCGTTCCCGCAGGTTTTTTCCGGGTACTCTGGTTTCCTCCCTGCTTCTAAAATCAGCTTCTGATATAAATTTGTTCCGGTATATGGTTTCTCTGATGTTGCTGAGTGCCTTTCATGTCTGCCGCACAGCACCTTGAGCACGTTTACGTGGATAGTCGCGCGTTAAACATATTCAAATTATAGATTAGTGCGCTTTATTAAAAATGCGATTCCTGGCCAGGCCTCGAGACTTGCAGATTATGAGGTACCAAATTGACTCTGCTTCTGTAGCCACACATGGGTAAAGTTAGACTCCCTTTGAAGAATACCAGGGCATTGATTATTGCTCCCAAAAAGTAAACCTGAATATTGACGTCGTAACCGTGCCACACTACTTTTCTTAAAGGTCAACGAGAGACTTTGAGGTTCCCAAATATTGTGTCATATAGTAATTTCATATAATTGACCCTCATGAGTTCTTCACCTTGTATTTGGCTACAAATGCCTTAAAAGAGAAAAAAGGTGATTTTGATGATTTAGATTTCAATATAAACCATAGGCTAATTTCGTATTTGCTCCTATACGAAATTAGAAACTCACACTTTTTGTACCAAGAACATTCCACTTACTCCTTCTCAATCGGAGTTTTTTTTTATGGAAAGCTTTACCTCAAGGCAAAAATCAGTAAATGTTCATTTTTTAGAGACCCTGATTGTGAAATCTTCTCCGTTGCCCCTTAACTACAGCTGCTAAATTTTAAGCTCAATCCTCTTACCACAACAGACCCATTCTTCCATGCCCACGAATTGGTTATAAAGGAAACGAATATCCTTTATTGCCAATCACAATGTAGTATATTGGTGTTATGACCAAAAGCGTGGCTTAAATGATAGGGGGGGGGGGAGGCGGGAGGGCAGCGAGAGCTGCCCCCGCTCAGAACCCTTCCCCTTGCCTTCTCCCAAATGAAACTGACCATTTTGTACAGTATATACTGGAGAAGGACCCAATTCTCGCCCTCAAAAAATACCTCCGCAACCCTCCCCCCCCCCCATTTGCAAAGGTCTGGTTATTGGCCACTGATTGAAAGACGCACATACTCACCTGTTAGTGAAATTAGAGCGTATTCGAGACCTTTACACCCGGTTGACAGGTTCTTGACTGAAAATGGACATGAAAAGTAACACACATTTGTAATTGTTGAAGATTTTGTCAAATAAAGTTACCTACTTTATTTTATAGCTGATAACATAAAAAATGATACGTTTTAAGTCCAAAAGTTTACTCACGATGTTTATGATGTAGTTCCCACTTGAGGGGCTTCAAGTGTCTTTTTACATTACTTTTTACAACTAATAAATCATTACTAATTTTACCTATTCTAACAGGATAAAAATGATGGTCAAGTCACAATATAGCATATCTCTTAAGGTTTTTGCCATGTCCATTGTGACGTAAGCTATAACTACCATCTGCTAAGTCTGTAAGAAGTCCGCCTCTGTTGGTTGATATATGGCAATGCTCATCAAATTCATTCATCTCTCTCCTTTGTTGGACCAATGATGTGCTTTACAACTCAAATAAAAAGAATGCAAACAAAGTCAAGTGATAGCAAATACACGTATCTTATAACACTCAAAATCCTTTAAACCATGCAACTCTTGGAGATTGAAATAAAAATCTTTGATGTGTTTGAAATACAAGAGTGTCCGTAATAAAATTCCTAATTTCAGTTGATTTAGAGTGATTAATGTATGGCGCTATAACATTTATATGTAGAACACCAGTTCCATCATGTATTGTGTGTAAGCTGAACAAAAAGTTATGTTTGCAAAATACTGTTGATTTCTTTTTAAAGGAAAGGAATTAAAAAACTAAACCCCCCTGGGGCACTATAATATTACAAATTTCTTCCAGAGTAGATCAAATTTGCACGTAAGATTAGGCACACATGCTATACTTAGGCCAACGGTTCAGATGATATAAAAATCTCTACTTTTTAGGTAAGTCGGAGGGACGATACTGTGCATTACAACAAGTTGACGGACATCCTCCATAGAAACGGGACTGTTGAAAATACACGCTGCACAGCACACATAATTGGAATAGGGAAAATGCACGTAACTCGACTTTGTGAAGTCATTACTCCCAACAGAAGCCTTTTTTGGATATAGTATCTTTATAGAATGTAAATTACATTTGGTATCTTTCTATTAAAACCAAAATATTATGCTTTTGTGAAAAATCCATACAGGTACCTGCAGCTTCCAAAATTTTTACTTTTGAACGTAATTTCCTATAGGGCCTGCAGGTGGGGCCTATTTACTAGGTATGTATCTTCATTCACTAAAGTATCTGCTCAGGTAGTTGCATTCGACCCTTCTGAACATTCGAGCCAAATTTCAAAAAAATCTGAACACTTTCACCATAGGTACCTATGCAATATTCACAAAATATGCTAATAACCCAGCCGGTCCAGCGTGATCACCTCGTGCTTATGCATACACACTGCAGGGTTGCCACAAATTATCAGCCCAATTCGAGGGCAGCTACGCGCAAAAAATCGCCCAAATCGCTGAAAAAATAAATAGCACTCAAATTTAAAGTTAGGGAGCATTTAAACCATACTTTTTGCGTTAATATCATTTTGGGCTCGATCTATTTCACTTGAACAAAATTCGAAACAAATTTCTCAAAATTGAGCACAGTGGGGGTTCGAACTTGCGCCGGGGAGATAGGAAGCATTCTAAACCATTTAGACTAGCGAGGGATTTGTTGGCGATGTTGAGATTTTAATTCAATATAAAGGCAGGCTCATGCATATATACAATACATACACGTAACAATAGAAACGATCAACATCATGCAAGATGATGTGGTACATGAAAGTTAACTAAGGAATTTCGCTTCCAAGGAGGTGCTAGCTCACTCTCTTTTCTTTTCTTTTTATTGTATCGCAACTGATTGGCAGCAGCCATTTGTCATCCGTCATACACGGCTACACATACACTGACCCTACGGGCAGGGTTCTTACGGGCCAGTGTTCTTACTGGATTTCTATGCTTGTTTGTAGCAAGAACATCAATGTGTGTGTAAGAACAACTTAAAACCTTTTCAAATCGTATTTATCTCTACTTTTTTTACAATGTCGTCTATTGAAAGTGAAAAGTAGCCAAAAAATTTGCAAATTCGCTGTGGGCATTTGACTCCTTTGCAGTACGCGGGCCAAGTAACCAAAGTCACCCAGTTGGGCTACCAAATCGTGGATTTGGCAACATTGCACGTCTTTTGGCGTACGTATGTTTATGCATCTACTTCCTTATCATGGGCTCACAGGCGCGCGGTAATTGGCCTAGAGAAATATGTAAATAGACTATGTGTGACATCATCCTAAATACAGTTTTATCACTGCTCGCATGGAAGCTTGTTGTAATGGATATTGAAATTGCCACTTTAATTTCTACCATCATGGAATTCGTACCTTGATGCAGATTTCTCTACATCTGCACGGACTGCTCGGTGAACACACTGTAGTTTAGCTCATCAAGTGCACTAGGATTATATCTTCCAACTTCTGCAGAATTGCTACCTTCCTGACGACCTATGTAAGATATTAAAATACGTCAAACAATGTGATGACACGATCTGGTCCACTTAGGCCCAACCCAAAAAATTTTAAATTGAGATATAGCAATAATTATAGGGGATGACCCGATTTAAGTATATAAAGCTTTCATCTTGATAGAATGGCCTTCACCCCACACCCCATCTGTAAAGTTTTGCACTGATATTTTAACCCAATTTGATGTGCGAGCTAAAAACGTGATTTTGTAATCCCAACAGAGTACTGCATAAAATTAATATTAGTTGACCAAAATGGGGCACATTTTCACTCACAACTTCCAAACTAAACATCCTTTAGCCCTAAGATTTCACAGGGTAAATGAGAAAAATAGTAGCTTTCTTTTGATATCAAAATTTTGACCATTTCTGGTAAAATATGGGGTCCCTGGGGACGAGGCTATTAGCGATCGGACCATGGACATAAAACAGATTATGTCAAAATTGCAACATTAAAAAGACATGGTACATTTGAAAAATAGTGTGCCCTCTAGATTTTTCAAAATTGTTATTTTTGCATGGTTGTAAACCTTTTACATACAGTTAGCCCTCACCTAAAATGATTAAGACCAAATCAGTGCCCTTGAAATGGGTAAACAGAACATTATTAAACAGACGACAGATATGGCACAGAAAACCTGCCGAGTTGATTACCATGGTATGCAACATGTTTGACTGGTCTATGAACTTTGTGGTTTCAATATCAATGAGTATGAGTCTATGATATTCACGTAATAGACACTTTTATTGATTAAAGTTACTGCAAACTTAAAGTTAGCCAAAAAAAAAAACCTGGATGTCTTTAGCAATTATTAATGTCCCTATGTCCCTGTTTTTTTAGTACATTATTTTTATGTGTAAAATATATCTCTATTCTTCCAATAACTATCATTTGCCAAATTGAAGAAATTTCACATTTTGTGAAAATGTACAGTGCCGCTTTAATATGAACCTGCACTTGACTAATAAAATAGCTGTTTGGGGCACATATATAATCATTGCAATATAATGGTTGTGTTCAGTTTTAAATGTTCAACTCCCTCTTCAAGACATATTTTCAGCTGTTTTATTTTTCTTATAATGCATTAAAATATTATCTGATCTCCCACTCTACAAAATAACTGAATTATGTTAGTAATGTCTTTTTTTCTCTTGATAACTGCATACCCTATGGCCCTGCATTCAAATCCACTGCTTAAACAAATGGTTACTTTGAATAGGCCCCAGGTGTTGTAAGGGTAATTTTTAGCTGCGTTTCAAAACACTGATGAAGAGATAGGTTGCAGAATTGCGACTTGACTAAGGAGCTGAGTCTGTAAGATGGTGAGATGGTTGCCATTAACAAAACAGTTTTTTGTTTTTTAGTTTTTGAACTGATTCAACTTAAAGGGAGAGAAATAATTTAGGTTGGATCTGAACATCTTTCATTGTGTTCTAAGGATTAAAAAGCGGACAATGTTATTTTATAAAAAAAAAACCAAAAAAATGGGACCTTTGGAAACTGCAATAGTTTGTCCTGCCTTTTTTTGGGGTGGGGGGAGAGGTGAGGGGGCACAAGGGGGGGTTAAAATGTCTAAAAACTAAGTGCTGTAAGCCCAATTTGGTGGACTTGAACGAAACATTTTGATCAAAATGATTTTTGACATGAAAAAGTAAAGCCATTGGGTAAAGTTTAGACCCAGGTTTAAGTATCAGAGGAGAGTTTTTGAGGATCCGAATTCTCTCAAATTGTACTGGGTCGATTGTAGGGACCAACTACCAAGAAAGGTTTATTGGACAAATCAAGTTATAAAAGGAAACTGCAAACCTTGTTTTGTACTTGCTTGCTATCCTAATCATCCTATATAGGACACCATGCTTTGATTGTCTGTCATGCATAAAGAAATACTAAAATCAACATTTTTATTAAATAAAAGATGGCATATTCGGCTTATTCACTTTCGGTGTGTGATCTAATCACACTGGTAAGCATTCCAATATGCAGAACAACCGGTTCGAAGAAAATGAGGGTGCTTCTTTCTCTGGATTCGTTCTGATGAGATGAGGAAATTCCTCATGGATGTTCCATTCCAGCCCACCAACGAGGATGTTCTCCCCGTTTAAATGGAGGGGATCTATGGAAAACTGAAAAGAGCCTTGGAAAAGGGCATCTTATGAAGCCACCATGCGTCTATGTCCCAATATGAGGCACCCACAAGTCAATGACTAAAAGAGAAGAAAATACTCACTCCCATCAAGAAGAAGCATTTCCACATTGCTGCGGTGGAATAATAGCATTGGCAGCCTTCTACCAACGCATCCATATATCGCCTCAGTGTCATATGACGAGAACTCGCCGACATGTCTCTCGGCACCTAGGGCTGTTGATGTTCACAGCAGTGTAACCTAAAAGGAGGACATAACAAGTGTGAATTCTTTACAAATTCATAAAGACTCTATAGAGTAGTTGAAAGATCATGGTGTCAATGTGGGCAAAAAATCACAAAAAAAAGGGAGTCTTTAGCATTATTAAGTGTCCCTATTCCCTGTTTTTTTTGTAACCTGATTTGTTATTTGTAAAATATATCTCTATTCTCCAATAACTATCATTTGCCAAATGAGAATTTCACATTTTGTAAATGTACCATGTCCGCTTTATATGAACCTGCCTTGCTAATAAAATGCTGTTTGGGGGCCATATATATCAATTGCAATATAATGGTTGTGGTTCATTTTTAAAAATGTTCAACTCCCTCTTCAAGACATATTTCAGCTTTTATTTTTCTTATGCATTACAATATTATCTGATCTCCCACTCTAGCAAAATAACGAATCAAAATGTTAGTAATGTCCTTTTTTTCTTCTCTTGATACTGCATACCCTATGGCCCTGCATTCAAATCATCCACTGCTTAAAGCAATGTTCTTTGAATAGGCCAGGTGGTTGTAATGTTTATTTTTAGGCTGCTTTCACAACACTGATGAAGAGATAGGTTGCAGAATTGCGACTGACTAAGGAGAGAGTCTGTAAGATGGTAGAGATGGTGACATTAACAAAACGTTTTTTTTTTTTTTAGTTTTTGAACTGATTCAACTTAACGGGAGAAATAAATTTATGTTGTGATCTAACATCTTCTTGTGGTAAGGATTAAAAGCGGCACAAGGTTATTTTATACAAAAAAACCAAAAAAATGGGCCTTTTGGAAATGCAATAAGTTTTGTCCTTGCTGCTTTTTTGGGGTGTGGGGAGATAGGGGCGGCAAGGGGGTACAATGTCCTAAAAACTGTGCCTTTAAGCCCAATTTGGGTGGTACTTGAAAGCACATTTGATCCAAAATGATTTTGACAATGAAAAGTAAAGCCATTGGTAAAGTTTAGCCCAGGTTTAAAGATCATGAGATATTTTTTTGAGGATACGAATTTCTCTCAAATTTGTAACTGGATCGATGTAGACCACCTACCAGAATGTTTATTGGACAACAAGTATAAAAGAAACTGCAACCTTGTTTTGAACGTGCCCTGCTATCCTAATCATCCCTATACTAGGACACCATGCTTGATGTCTTCATGCATACAGAAAATACTAAATCAACATTTTTATTACATAAAGATGGCATATTTCGGCTTATTCCACTTCAGGTGTGATCTATACATGGTAAGCATTCCCAAATATGCAGAAAACCCGGGTTCGAAACGAAAATGATGGTGCTTCTTAACGTTCTCCTGATTAGTTCTGCATGAGGAGGAAATTCCTCATGGATGTTCCATTCCAGCCCACCACCGAGGAATGTTTCAATCGCCCGTTTTAAATGGAGGTGATCTCTGGAACAAAAAGAGCCTGAAAAGGGGAGTCTTAAAAGGCCCAATGCCTCTATGTCCCAATAATTATGCCCCCCAATCAATACTAAAAGAAAGAACATACTCACGTCCCATCAGCAGAAGCATTTCCACATTGGCTGCGTTGGCATAATAGCATTGCAGCCTGCTCCAACGCATCCATGATATCCCCTCAATGTATATTGAGAGAACCTCGCCGACATGTCTCTCGGGGCACCTAGGTGCTGGTTTGATCAGTTCACAGCAGTGGTAAACCTAAAAGGAAAGACATAACCAGTGTTAATTCTCTTAACAAATTAATAAGACTCTATAGATATTTGAAAGACATTGTGGTCCAATGTGGGGGCAAAATCACAAATCAAAAACTGAGTCTATGTGTTTCAAAGGTAAAAGTCAGTTGAATCACGCCATGCACTGCTACACTAGTCAACATTTCCAGAATCTTTTTGCAATAATGAGGGCCTGTTAAAAGTCACATCAAATTTTTATTTAAAGACACTACAGTGATCCACCGCATGAAGAATGTCAAAATTATTGAAATTTGCAACGTGTATTTAAAAAAATGGGAATGCCTACATGAGTTCTCATGTTATTTTTTTTTCAACAAAAAATTAATTGATAGAAAAGGAAGAAAACCATTGTTCAAAGATATGAATCTCACATTCATTACATACAAGTTTGCAATAACTGTCCTGTATGGACAGTATGAAAAAAATACCCTTTGATCCTTATTTGGTGGCTTATTGATCTCAAGCCTCAAGCACTTGCCAGGGTACCGGTTTAAGGCAGCTATACTTGCACATTCCTGATTTTTGGAAATTTCATTTATTTTCTAATTTGCCTGCAATAGCTTGTGATGGCAATTTGAGCAATTTAAATCCGGGTGCATTGATCACTGGCCGTTTTTTTTTCGTGTTTTGTTGATGGTATGGTGGTCCCTTTTTTATCTTAAGATATGTTGTAACATTACTTTAGGGTTGACCCCAGTCCTTCTATTGGCCTTTTGGTCACTCTCCATAAATTTTGTGTTCTGTAATTTTGTTTTTTGTGTACCTGATTTTTTATGGAAATAAAGTTGAAGTTGAATTTAGCAAATTCACTGACTGTGCCTTTAAGTCATACCTTGGGTGCAAATACTTATTTTGCATCACCACTACCAGAAACAGACATTGTAAATCTGTTTGGAAAATGGCCAAAATGGATAATGGCTGGGTTATTGGAGTGCCCCCCCCCCTCCCAATCAAAAGAGGGACAAAATGTTCACTTTTTGCTGATTTTCTTGATAAAAAGGTCAAATGAAAGAATTTTTGACAAATAACCCACTTTTTTGTGATGAGAAATATGTTCAAAATTTTCAAGAATGTTGACAAAAACTCCACTTTTTGGGGATGTAGATTTTTAAAAAAGTCCAAAAAGACCACTTACATGATGCGGGGGGTGGTGGTGTTAGGTCCACTTTTAAACCAAAACACGGCGGTTCTCAAACCACACGTCTCGCCTGCTTTCGCGTATAGCTGTAGACAAAGAGCGCCCCACAGATTGCAACTGGTTGAGTACAGGGTGTTCCCAAAAAGTTGTGCAATCAGAATACAGTGGGGATTGCAGATATCCCCCTCCACAGCACCCCACAACCCGCACCCTAACTCACACACACCCCACCTCACCCACATCCCCAAACACCCCGCCACACCTCACCCCCTCCCCAACAACCCTGCAACCCCACCCCCCCCACAACACCCCCCCTCAATCACCCCACCCCCCCTCCCCACACCCCTTTACTACACAACCCCCCTCCCCCACACTCCGCAAATCCCCCAACCCCCGTCCCCCCCCCCCCTGCAACCCCCCCCCCCCACCCCCCCCCCCCTCCACCCCCCCCCGCCCTCCCCCACCCTTTCCCCCCCGCCCCTCCCCTCCCCCACGCAGCCCTCAACCCGCCACTCCCCTCCCCACCACCTCACCCCCCCCCCCCCCCTCGCCCCCCTTTTTCACCCTCCCCCCCCCCCCTCCCCCCACCCCCCCACCCCCCCCCCCCCCTTCCCCCCACAGGCCCCCCCCCTCCGCGCCCTTCCCCCCCTCCCCCCTCCCCAACCCGCACCCCCTCGCCCCGGCCCCCCCCCCCCTTCCCCCCCTCCCCCGTCCCCCCCCCCTCCCCCCCCTGCGGCCAAGAACGACCCGTGGGTAGCGAACACCCCACCCCTCGTCCCCACAACACCCGCTCGCAATAATACCCCAACCCCCTCCCCAACCCCCCTCACTACCGCAAACCCCCTCCACACCCCAGCCCCAACACCCCGCACTAGACCTACCCCAACCCCCTGCCCCATCACCCCCACTACCCCAACCCCACCCCCTCCCCAACAACCCTCAATACCCCAGTCCCCTCCCCAACACCTACCGCCTCAACAACCCCCACCCCCTCGCCCAACCCCCCTCAAACACCACCACCCCCCGCTCCCCCCCCGCCTCCATACCCCCCCCACGCTCCCCTCTCCCCCCCCCCGCCTCAATACACCCCCACCCTCCCCCTCCCCCCCCCATATCCCCTCCCACCCGCCTCCTCACCAACACCACCCTCACCACCCTCACCCCCCCCCCGCCTGCCTCAGCCCCGACCCCCTCACCCCCCCGCCACCCCCTCCCCACCCCCCGCCCACCCCCCCCACCCCCTCCCCACACCCCCCGCAAACCCCCGCAAAACCCCCAACCCTCCCCAACGAAGCCCCTCAAAACACCCCAACCCCCTCCCCAACACACGCCTCTAAAAAACCCCACCCCTCCAAAACCCCCCGCAAATACCCCAACCCCAACACCCCCTAATCCCCCCACCACCCCCTCCCAACACCCCTTCCCCACCCACCCCCTCCCCAACACACCCCCCCTGCACCCACCACCACACCCCCCTCGCCCTCCCCACCACCCCCCTCCCACAATCCCCACGCCCCCCTCCCCCACCACCCGCCTCCCTCTGCCCCCACCCCCCCCTCCCCCCACGACACCCTCCCCCCCCCAGACCCCCCACCCAACCCCGCCTCCCCCCCCCTCACCCCACACCCCTCACTACCCCCCCACGTCCCTCGCCCCCCCCCCTTCCCCCTCCCCCCCCTCCCGCGACCCCACGCCTCAACTCTCCCACCCCTCCTCCCCGTTCCCCCCCCTGCCGCCCACCCCCTTCACCCCCTCCCTCCCAACGCTCCCTTTACACCCCACAATACCCCGCGCCCCCTCCCTAACCCCCACCTCCTCCCCAACACACTCCGCGCATACCGAGCTCCTTCCCCAACACCAACCCCCCAACCCCCCACCAACCCCCTCCCCAACACCCCCGCAAAACCCAACCCACCCCAACACCCTTCAACACCACCCCCACCAAATTCCAAAAAACCCAACAAACCCCACCCCCCTCAACACCCCACCCCCCTCCCACCCCCGCAACACACACAACCCCCCCCCTCCCCAACCCCCCGCAACCGCCTACCCCATCGCACCATAACAGGCGTCATGCAGTAATAATTTTGTGTATCCAATGTACCGTTTAAAATATAGCAATTCTCAGATTGTTGCATATTAATTAGCTCATTTGCATACCTAATTAAACCCAAAATAATACGCCCCAATCTAATAGTAGAGAACTCTTTCAACCCCGTTCCTTACACCAAGTTTACAATCATTATAGCCCTATGGAACTCAAGATAACTTGTACACAAGCTTTTTTTCCTTAAATTATTGCAAATTAGACACCTAATTAGCATATTTTAAATGCCGCAAAATGCCACTTTGATGAACCCAATGATGATTCACCCAAAAGATGCACACGGCATAGATTTCTTTTCTATTCTTCAGCGAAGGAATTTTGCCTATCCGATGTACTGGTTCATAGATACATAATTACGCATATTTAATTAATTAGCTCATTTTGCATACCTAAGCCGCATTTATCACACACGTTCAAATTGCCAAAAAGCGGCGCACCATGATAGGTTTTCATACAGTGAAGGAATTTTCCGTATCCGATGTACCGGTTTCAAAATTTAATATAGCAATTAACCTGATTTTTGATCTTAATTAGCTCATTTGCATCTTCTTTTGCCCTAAATAACGCCCGAAATCTAATCAGTTCGAGAACCTCTCCAGCCCGCTCCTTTCCACCAAGTTTACATCAATCATAACGCCTTACGGAACTCTCCAGAAAACTTGTACACAAGCCTTTGCGGGAAAATTTTCGTTAAATTATGCAAATTCGATACTTAATTACATATTTTACGCCCAAAATCTAATCAGGTTCAGAACTCAATGGACCCCCGCTCTTTCCCCAGTTACATCATCGCAGCCCTTACGGAACTCCAGATAATCGTACCAAGCCCGTGAACACTGACGTCAGGCAGGCAGACAGAACAGCATGACAGACAAGACAGACAGACAACAGACGGACAGAACATACGACAGACAACAGACGGACAGACAGACAGACATACGAACAGGTGATTACTAAGTACTAAGTCTCTGCCGAACAAGTTCAGCGAGACAAAAAGTATCCTCTAAATTTTCGAAGTCCTGGCACCTCCCAAAATAAAATGCATACGGCCCTGGCAATCAACCTATTTTTGTAATCCTATTTAACTAATTCTGCCATATTTACTTACTCTCATCCCTTGGATAGGGTTTGCCACAGCAACCTTGGTGTAGTTAGTGACACCTGTGAATTTGTCTAATTACATCGGTGCAAAATATCTCTACATCCAGTGCCATGTCATTGCCAGGAAGGGTGGTCAAACCTGCTTCACACCCGATTGCGACACTGGGTTCCCGAGGGCGCTAGGCTGCAGCAGCTTTCACGCACTGGAGGTGTAACCACGCAGCAGCAATTGACGTCAACAAAATTTGGTCATATTAGGAATGAGGTGGTTGCAAATTGTTGCATACAAAATGTATGCCTGTAATTGTCATCATTAAACTAAGGTTTGGAACCTACTATGGACATGCTGAAATCATACATCATCACATCATTATGCTCTGGATGACATAAAGATGAACTATAAAGTAACACATGTACATTTTCAACAAAATATGAAATAACTTGCATTCACTTTCAAATGATAGTCTATGACCTAGGAAGAAATATATTTTATCCAAGTACACAAATACCATAAGCTGTAAAACAAATGGTAGCTTTAATATGAGGTTAAGAGCATCCATTGCTTTTCTGAAATAGGCATCTACATAACATGCGTAGAGTTGCTGCGTGTAATGCAAATCTGTGTATTTCCCATTGTAATGGTTCTCTGGCGGGAATTCGGTCAGAGATTTGGCACAAAAAAAAAGAATTATGACATAGATTACAATACTACTGTAAAACTGAGAGTGAATGCCCAATTGATAAATTGGTGAATTGGCAAATTTTTAGCCAATTATATATGAATTTTGGAATTAATGGTAATACTTACGTTCAAATCTGTGAAGGCACTGAAACAACGCAGCCTACAAAACCGAAATTCATGAAAATGAAAGAAAATACTGCACGTTAAAACTTGTGAAATCCCCCTGGCAGGGAGCAAATATGCACATGAGCTCATTAATATACACATTTTACACAAATAGTGATGACACAGTGCATGGGTATTACTTGCATCCACCACTACCCACATACCAAGTTTCGTCAAATTTGGACTTTGGGATCTGGTAGAAGTTTTTAGTAAAAAGCCAATCAATATACAAATGAGCTCATTAAGATGCACAAATGATGACACATTATACAGATATGACTTGTATCCACCACTGCTATACCCACATACCAAGTTTTGTCAAATTTGGATCTTGGGATCTGTTACAAGTTTAATTTTTCTTTTATAAGAAGTAACCTTACTTGAAAAGCAGTGAGAATGTTAAAGGGACGCTTAAGACCCAGAGGTGATTTTTAAAGTACAAATGCTATGACATTCATATTTGGCCATATAATAACTATGATAAAAAGAAATGTATTCAAGCTATTTTCAAGCTCACTGTCTAACCGGTTGCCATGGAAACGGCGGCCATATTGGATTTTAGGTACATACCTTGCGCGCAATTTTTGTCCACTTTCCTAAATCACTTTTTAGATGGGATTGTGCATATAAGTAGTTAAGTACACAATCTAAAAAGTTATAGAGCCAAAAAGTTACTTTTTAATCAGGAAGTGGGGTCAATGACCTCTATTTCCCGCCTAAATTACATTTTTCGCTAAAATTTTGTTGAAAATCATCAGAATATGACCTTGGGAATAAAAATTCCAAAATATCTCTCTGTAACTGTTTAGATCTTGTCCCAATAAGGTACCATGCAAAATTTGAAAGCAATTGGACATTTTGTTATAGAGAAAAACTGCGCACAGTGTATCAGCAGACGCGAAATTGCTTCTGGGAGAAAACTGCGTTTAAAGTTTAGAAACACTAAATATGCAAATTAGTCACAAATTCTTCAATTTGGACACTCACAAACATAACTGATATGTTCATAAATAAATAAGATCAAACAAAATACTACTTTCACGTATTATATGGTGCAAAAATTTAGGTGAAATCAATTTATTGGCCAATGTTGTTAAAATAGCCTGTTAAAAACAAAATACATAAGAAACTGAATACATGTGTAAGTATAGGAGAAAATTCATTTTGCTGCGATTCGCGTAGATGTGCTTCACTTTGATCAACCATAACTTTTAAACAGAATATTATCGTATTTAAGTCAACTAAAAAGCAAATTAAAGCTGAAATTCCAATGTATAACATCAAAGGAAAACACCAATTTTAACAAAATGTGCATATTTTTACAAAATAGGACTTAAGCATCCCCTTAAGCAAGACTCTGTACAGTGTTCCTTGGGAATAAGAGAAGAAAACTTGGTAGGAGAGAGTTTGCACACGTTTTCTGGGGAATAAGAGCAAAAAAATCTTAAGTATGACCTTTGATCTTTGGCTTACAGACCTGTCTGTCACAGAGCAAGTAGCAGTAGATACTAAGGTCCTGTGATGCAAGTGTCACCTAGATCGGGTCAGATTTTGCTATGACAAAATCCCCTTTCTGCTAGAGAGCCAGGGGAAAAAGTCATGAGTAAAAATCCACTTTCTCCATATCATTATGCTTAAAGGCTGAGTGGCAGGTGGGTGGGGAGTGGGGGTCTCAAGCAGCAACATATTGTTAGAGTCTTTCCTAGGGGCACCATGTTACACTTCATTTGTTTAAAGATCCGGGATGATCATTATACCCTCAATCTTTTTGCCAGGATTCAAGGGCAAAATGGACCCCTCTCAAAATCCTGCATACACCACCCTATGATTCAACCATTAATTGGTGTAACCAATTTGGAGGGGGGGGGGCAGACCCTGGCCCCCCCAAATGAAATGACCTTTGTACAGTGTCGATGGAAAGGACCCAAATTTTGGCCCCTCAGAAAATGCCTCAGCACCCCTTCTTTCCCCCCCCCCCCCCTCTTTGCAAAGGTCTGGTTACGCCGCAATGTGACAACACGGGGAACAACAAAAGTTGACACTCTCCAGGATTCTAACTTTTAGACCTGGGCTTAAACCAAGGATAGTCCTTTATGATTAATCCTTTTTCCTTTCAAAAATACTCTGAAAGTGTGCTGTAACACCTCAAGAAAATTTCACATGGTTTCTGGTCCATCCACTAGGAATTTTCTTACCCATTACATCACAACTTTCAGAGTAATGAAGAATAAAGGTCCAGGCAATGAAGAGCTAACCCTGGTTTAAATCTGAGACTAAATGTAGGCTGGTATCATGAGGTAATTAAAGTTCCAGGCCCGCTTGTTATAGCCTCGTCCCCCAGAAGGCACCCCAGATTTTACGCGGAGTGGTCAACATTTTGGTATAAAAGAAAGCTACTATTTTTCGCTCATTTACCCTGTGAAATCTTAGAGCCAAAGGAATTTAGGTTTGGGAGTTATGAGCCAAAAATGGTGCCCGCATTTTGGTCGACCAATAATAATTTTACAGAGTACTCTACGGGGCTTACAAAATCACGTTTTAGCTCTCTCTCGCATCAAACCGGATTGAATATCGTGCAAAACTTTACAGATGGGGTTTTGTAGTAAAGGCCAATCTATTAAGATGAAAACTTCATAATCCTAATTCGGGCCATCCCCCTTTAAGACTCTTATACTTACCACTCTTCGACGAACACAAGCAGAAGCAAACTGCTGAGAAAAGAAGTGCCTGGACAAAGAAACAGAACACGATACTTGTTATACCCAGAGAAAAGACATTGGAAAGACATGAAACCAACGAGCATCAATGGTGCAGTGGCGCATACAGCAAATACATGTCTACTACTTGATCTACAGTGCGTTGCAAATTTCACTGCAACAGTAATGATAAGCTTGGAGTATAATTTACCTGTACAGTATTTCACCTTTCAAGATTCTTTATGAACAGTTTAGAGTGTATAGCACTTTCACTTCTGCAAGCAATGAAGCAGTTTATGTAATTTGCAACAATGAACTCAAATGACCTATAGATGACCTTGACCCTAATATTTCTGAAAACGCACCTACTCTTCCTCAGGATACACTAAAACAAACTTAGGTAAAACTTGCAGTGTGCATAGCAGATGTTTAAGTAAGGGGTTTTCAAGCAATGACCTCAAGTAAACCCCTAGATGACCTTTAAGCCTTAAACCCTCTGATCCTGTGATCAAACCCATATGACCCTCCCCTCAAAGATAATTCTGAGCACTTTTAATTTTTTTGATTTTAAGACAAAAAAAGAACTTGAGAATCTAAATACAACCTCATAATTTTAATGAATTTTCTCAATTTTAATCCATTTCCATCCATTGTTCAGACTGAAGGGTAATTTTTCAATTAACAATTTAGATTGGCTTCTTAATATTGGGTTGGAAGAAAATCATCCAATTATTGACAAGTACCACTAAACAAAATTAAACAACTACTCCTTTGGGGGAAAGTTGCCCCCTGTCTCAAAAAAGCAGGACAATATGGACCAAAAATATGTATCTCAATCTCTTCTTCAGGAAATTTTGACCAATTTTCAGCCTTAATTTTGGAAAATTAAAGTAAATCGGTGGGACAACTTGCGAATTTTTGCCACCTCTGGCTTGACTGCCTCATTACGCCACTGGTTTTTTAAAGGCATTAATGCACTGTACTTCACATCATTTTGCTGGTCCAATTTTGGAACCTCGTTACTGGCCTTCCCCTGCTTCAATTTGTTCCCTATTAACTTCTGAAAAAACTTCAATCATTCAAGGACCCGTTTGTAGACCACAACCATTTTATTCCAATAATTATAATCATCATACTTTTTCTGAGTTAGTTTTCTTAAAGCTCGAGGCTCGTCTGCGTTCATCTCAGCAGGTAATAATACCACTTAAATGTTTTACCCTACTGGTTTTGAACAATAGAGCTTAAGGTCAAAGGGCCTGGTGGTTTAAAGGAGTGTTTGTACGAGTCCCGATAAAATTTGCTCGTCACATTGTTTGTATTATTACACCTAAAGGATGAGTGTGAGAAGAGGTTTAAAGAAGACTCCTTTTGAGGAAGATAAAATGTGGACGTAAATCCCTTTTTTGAGTGGAATTGGCTCGTTTAATAACCCTAACCACACCTAACCCCAAAAAACACCAATGCCACAAGTCCCGGATGTAAAAACTAAACTGCATCATCAAAACGAAGACTTGTATAGTACGAAATCGCATTGTAGTGTGCTATCCCCCTGGGACTGTAGCCCTAAGGGCCCCTGATTTGAGACCGACCCCAATCTCTGACTTTCCCCTCTTCCATTATTCCTTCACTTTCTTCCGGGAACAGATGGTGCGTTATGGGTTAAGTACAAAACCAATAATTTTTTTGGAGTGATTTCACACGATTATACCCAGCTTTCACGATTGGTAGCACCCCCCCCGGAAATGCAAACTGTTCGCTGACGCAGTCCCGCCACACCCACCCCACCAAATATAGGCTGTTAAGCAGACAGACGACAGACATACACGTCATACAGAAGAGAAGCTATAGATTAACCCATTAACATTTGATCACTCCATTTTTCCTTATTCTCATCTCAGGCTATAGTGTTCCTTTAACTAGTAGTGGATCAACTAGTCTGCCACTGTCATTTAACAGACTACTTATGCCAGCTGCTGCTATTGTCCCCTGTTTTTTCTCCAATGGACGGACCCCAGTGGTGTATCTCCACGGCAACTGCGTGCGAAATGAGGCAACATGTACTTTACATACTTTTCAAGAATGCTGGTACTTGATGTGGTTTTGATTAAGCATGTATTAGTTCTACTGTAGACCAATATGAAGATGATTTTTTAAAATTAATCTTTCCCTGGAGCTGCCGCCCCAAATGGAGCCGAAATTGAATGTGTGCGCATGTGCATGCACATGTCCTGTGCATGGTGTTCATCATGGTCTGTGCATGTGCATAGTGTATGTCAGCATGCTTCGTGTGTGTGTGCCTGTAATATTACCTTACCCACCCTCGACCTGCAGGCACCTAGTTTAAATCACATACGTACTTTAATTGAATGGGGATACCTTTCGTTCCGCGGGTACGTAGTTATTAATCCTGTTCGTGGCTTAAAACATATGACATTGCTCCAGTGAGTTTGACCTCTTTGATACTTCTACAAAAATTAATAACTAATTTATTTCTTGGTGATAAAAAAGAGAACAACATGTGAGACCTACTAAAAATATTAAAGATTGATTTAAACTTGTATTTTTAATCATGAAATGTTCCATAATGCTCATTAACGTATTATTTTGACGGAATAATCAGTGACCTTTCGTTGTAGAAGTCTTCATTCGTGTTTCTGGTAGTTGACCGTCGCTGATATTTCGCTGGTGCCCTCTAACTCATTTGCACGTATATAACCAGCGAGTTCTAACTATCTGCAAGCGCTATGATCGGCATGTTACAGTCTAAGTCCGAACATGGTGGTACTTGTCATAACACTCATTACTATAAGCAAAATATTGGCGCAAAAACTTCACGATTAACTGTGTAATGCAAATTCAATTTCCCATTGTGTCAATATGTTACATACAAGCCTTGATTAAAATACAAACATCGCTTGCAATCCAGTGAAGCCAAAAACAAAGTAATACATTTTATCCTATCGTCATTACCGGCTCATGTAGCGTGTATCAGACCCCGGGTCAGACCGTTAACAGCAATTTTTGTTAACATTTAGGGCCTGGTTATCTGTACATAGGTCGGCCTGATTTTTTTTACAACACTGTGCTATTGTATCTGTTAGAGTTTTTAATACTATATGGGCCATAACGTTCCGCCATGAATAAAAAAAGCATCTTAATTTTTTATTTTTATTTTTTTTTTATTTCAGGTTTTGCAATATTATGTGCAAACTGATTTTACTCTATTGTTTTACAAGGGTGACTCAAATGAAATGCGTTGGATAAAATTTCGCATTAGTCCTAATGTGGTTCTCAAACACACACTTTAATATTACCGTGCATTTTACAGCAAAAATACACTGTAAAATGATTAGAAAATTACCGGATCGTATTTCTTCCCATCAATCGACTCGCAAATCTGGATGTTGGCGGACAATCTAAACATGACGTCTCGGTATCGCCGGCTATCATCTGCCAATAACAGCTCATGTATTATGTAAAAAGGGAGTTTTCTTTTGCCTATTTTACTCAAAACTATCATAGAAAGACAAAATAAATACAACAGATAAACAACAGCAGTGGTAAAAAGAGAATCACCCTCAAAGTTTGTATTTTTAGCATTAGGTCTATGTTCTTGATTTTTTGCAACATGCACTGCGAAGTTGGTTTAAAGGGTGAATTAAACCCGATTTCGACTTTTAAAAACTTTCCTTGGCATCCCAATTTTTTTAATATTGATTTTCAATCTTGGTTTAAGAGAGTATATGACATAATATCGATGTTGCCGTGGTCTCAAGTTTGGTTTTGGGTTAAGGACGGAAGCGTGGGAATCTGGAAGTATAGTAGGGCCCATAGTGATTTTTGGCGAAAAAAAACGACCCATAGCTTTACCATGCAGAGATTTACGTATGACATTTTGGGGGGCCATGTTTTCTTGGAAATGGTGGAACTTTTGGCCATGTTTTTTTGGGGGGACAATTTTTGGCCTTCAATTTAGAAGTTGGAGAAATTTTTGACCAAGAAACCCATTTTTGGGATGAATGTTCCCAAAGGGGCCATGGGGGTTGATCCAATTTTTATACCAAAAAAGTCAACTTTTTCGAGGTCCCCCCCCCCCCCAAATAAAAAACAATCAGCGTACGGCCTGCCTCAAACAGAGCGTAGGCCTATATTTACTTACCTTATCATGATATTATCTTATTACAGTTTGTTGTTTATAAGAAGGGAGCAGAGGATAGAAGGAATGAAGTGAGCT
>JAMKCH010013105.1:0-26163 GCA_023653785.1 Ophioderma brevispina
CTCCCATTAAAATACCTGTTAAAATGACTTAAAAAATAAGTTCAAGTTTCAACGCCACGTGACACCATAACTGATGTTTTGAATTTCTATATTAAAAGATGGAATGTTAAAAAAACAATCATGGTAATTGATACCAATACAGGATAATTCGAGATACAGGTATGTGAATGTGCCACCACCTTTTTCCACCTGACAATAAACCCCATAGGCGTATACACGCACGGAGTACTTCCAAAGGTCTCATTTCTTTGTAGATTCAAAATTATTTTCTGATATTCAAGTATAAAATATTGTCTGCATCCACTATTCATTTTAATATTGACAACATCTGGTATACGCAGCATGCCACACCAATTTGCTTACAGTCGGTTTTATGATTTACCGGAAAACTATACCCACCATAACCAAAATCGGAGTGGTTTTAGTGTATCAAGCTTTGAACCATAAATACAAAGGAAGTTCAATTCAACTTCACGCTTTACATTGGTCACGGGCATTGGGTTACTGTACTGTAGGTCAGCCATGTCTACATATGAGAAAGAACCATCCTGTGTTGTGTAATAGTGAACTCCAAGTTGTGTCTATAACGCTAGGCCATAGCTTGACAGAAATAAGTTCCGAGTGCAAAAAATTTACTTTGTTTGAATGATTCAAACCTTTCATACTTTTAGGATGATGTAAATAACATGTATCTGTTAACAAGGTTTATAGCGACTTATAAGCCGACTTATAGCGACTGCTCTCTTCTGGGTAGCCCTAATCCCCATTGCACATTACGGAATGCGGAATTACTCTTTTATATGTAATTTGAAAATGTGGAAGGCTCCAAATTGATCACAAGCTTGTCTGCCAGTGCTATTGTTTCTACCAGAGGTAACGTGGTATGGTATTCTTCGTCGCAATTGGTAAGTTGTACTCTATTATTGATAAACATGGGGAGGTTGCGATGAACCATAAGGTCTAACGCGAACGCTTCTTCTTACGCCGGTCTATTCAAAAACCAATGTGTGACATGCTTTTCAAAGACAGGCCTAGATAGGCGTTCGTGTTAGACGTTAATGGTTCTTATGAAACCCTAACCAAATATAATGTAGAAGTCCCCGGATGAAATGAGGTATTACAGTTGTTTCCGTCATTGCGCTTTGTTATGGTGTGCAGTAGCGCTTGACGAATAAATGGCAATGCCTCATGTGCATCCTTGGGACCTTCGATATGAATAGTAGGAGGAATTATGGGCACAGGGTGGTGGAGGGGAAAATGGAGAAGTACAGACTTTTTCTATTGATCGATTTTTGCAATGATGGACCTAAGCTAATAATTTCTGGAGGATGTGCAAAATTTCGGGCAGTGCCATTTTCTAGAAATCCCATATGGCCGCTCTGCACTATAAAATTCATTCAAATGGCCATATTTTATGACATAGAATCAGGTTTTAAAGGAACGAGGAATCGTTTGACGGTTATTGACGTGATTTGATCACACATTACCATCTTTAAGCCGCAATATGGCAGCCCTAAAACCCAATATGCCGTGAAATCATTCAATGTGACAATAACTCATCAAGATTTGTGATAGGAGGGCATAATTCTGCGCTCTATACCCGTAGGAACTCATCTTGACATTGCAAGTGTGTTAAAAGCTACAATCAAGATGGAAGCCAATATGGCTGCCTTTTAGATCTTTAAAACCTAAGAATTGTCATATAGTCATAATATACTGGCCGTCATTTTGTATTTAAGTATGTTGTCAAAAAAAATATACCAGATAAGAGTTAGTAATATCAAAGACATGAACATTCATACTTTAATTAAAACTTTAATAATCATTTGGGTCGTTGTATCTAAATACAAAACCACAGATATTGTAATTTATTAGTTTTAAAGAAGGGTAAAAAGCAGCCACATTGGCCCTCATCTTAACATTTGCATGTTAAGGACAGAAATCCAGATAAGAATGTTCAAATGCGTTCAAATACTTATCCCACACCTTACTTTACACATTTATAATATAATTAGTGATGTAACTACATATAATACACATATAATGTAGGTTTTACTATTGTTAAAGGCGGCTATGTATTGGCTGCCATCTTGAATTTTGAAAAATGTCCATTACAGCGAAAATGCCAAATAAGGGGTTTCTAGTGATCAAAGACATGTATATCAGAAGTTGTAGAAGCAAAAGCATGAATATAGACACTGGAATCAGCCTCTAAATGCAAAATGTGGAAGAAACACTTGACGTGTCCGGATGCGTGGGAAATGCGTTCTAGAGGTGTTAAGTATCACTTGCAGAGTGTGATTCCATTTGTAACAGATTTTGACACCTGCAGACCATATTTTAGGGGTTCAGCATGTTTATCAAGTAGCTTAAATAGGTATAATGGAGGTTTTAAGATCATTTTAATGATTCCGAGAGCATATTTGACTTTTGAGCAGCAATCATGTTTTTGTGGGCAATGTTAATGATAAAAATACTTTACCAACACTTTCTCGTGCTTAAAACACCGGAGAAAAAATACAGAGAAATATTTGCTCTATAGGAATACTTCGGGGATCTATTAGTGATTTTGGACATGGTAGCAGCCATAATTTGAATTTTCAAAAAATGGCACTGTAACAAATTTTGAACACTTCCAATAAATTATGGCTTGGTCCTAATGAACTAAAATCTATCAATGAAAAAAAGTCCTGTACTCCATTTTTCCACCTTCAGGGCTGTGTGCCTAAACTTCAACCTGACTAAAATGCCCCCCACCCAAAAAAAAAATAGGGCTAGGTGACATATATTCGCTATTCAACATTTGTTGTTTTACAAAAGTCATTAGAACTAAAGATATTTCCAGATAAATGGAGATAGGGGGCCATAAGGCCCAATATATACTCAATATCGGGCCAGTATTGGCTACAGTTATCGGACCAATATTATTTGCTCATCGCCCAAAAATTGGACCCAATATTGGGCCCGGGGCAATGTTGGCACAAGATGGGCCAATGCTTGGTAATAGATATTGACAATATTAGGAATATATCAATAATTTTATTGCAAAATAAATATATTTTCAACCTGCTTGATTTAAATAAATTAATTAAATTAATGAGCTAGTTCAATGTTTATTTTTTCTTTATTGAAAATGGTATTATTATAGTATAATATTTTTGAAATATTGTGTTATGATTAAAACAATCGTCCTTGAGAGATTTTAAGCGTATTTCTGTTATGTTTTGATTGTTTTCTCACCCGGGATATTTTAGGCAAAAAACAATTAGCCTTAGCCAATATCGGGCCAAAGTTATCCAAATAATTGGCTCATATTGGCTGTTGTGTTGCCACTATGATGCGCCAATATTAGGCCATTAAAGGATGCCGATATAAAGCCGATATCACATTGCCAATGGAAAACCATAGATGGGCCCAATATACGTTAGACACGTGATGCCGATGCCAAGATTACCGACGGGGAAAACCATTGTTGGGCCTATGTACGCGTGCTATCGGGGTGTATGATTTCTGGACAAATAATCCAAATTGTCCATACCATATTGACTTGAATTGGGGCTTTAATTGGAAACTAATGCATAACAAATGTAACTAATTTATCCTGAAACGGAAAACTTCTTATTATACTCTAAAATCGGAGATTCCTGAAAAAAATCCTGTTTTCAAGACATCATCATCAGCGGTTGAACCACTGTTAAGGAAGTTTTTGCTAAAAACAAATTCACGATACCCATAATCTCAGAATTGAGCGTGTAGGCAAAATGCTATCAAATATTTGCACATGTGTCAGTCGATTGATGATAGTTTGGTACAGCACGTCTGTTCGAAGATAACAATAAGGCATATCAGGAGTAACGGAGTGCTAGACTTATGAACAGGTGTCACTCTATACTTGTTGGCAACTCACTATGAGTTACAATATGCTCACCCACCAAGGACACAGTTCAGTGGATTGTATTGTACAAATTTACACGACTGACCTGTGTGATCTGATTATCATGTTCATACCCAAAATCCAGGGGGTATATTTTCTACGTAGTTGGTGAATAAAGGTCACTGAACTTTGAAGGGAAGTGAGCTTTACGAGCTCATAGTGACTAGTCAGAAACTTAAATGGACATAGGCATCACCAATGACATATGAAAAGGACCCTTACCAGTGCAGACGATAGTACGTACATACGTTCACCAAATTATAAGAAATACAAAAGAATGTTATAAAATCCTCTCGGGATTCTCAGGTTTGAGTCCGAAATGATACTAATTCCAGAACTAATGCCAAACAACATATAAACAATTCTGTGTGTCAAAATTTGATAATCATGGGTGCGAAATTTAATTATTGCAAAAAATATCACTTTGAACTCATATCAATTTTCTTACATTACTTCATATCTTTATTTGAAAAAAAAAGATCTCAAAAATCCGCACATACATTTTTTTTGATAAGGTTTCAAACTCTATGTATTGAAGATTGCAGCTTCAGAACGTAAAAAATAAACGGTCCCCGGGGTGAAATGTTATAACCTACGTATTTCTTTACAAAGTTGCATTGCATTGTGGGAAATTAATGACGTAACGTACGTACTTGTAGGTATACGTACTTGTACGCTTTCTTTGGAGCTGCTACTGAAATCACTTCCACGGTTTGAAAACAATTTGAATGTTTTACATTCTGTAACAAAAAGTCTTTTAAAGACAACCATCGCTTAGCGAGTAGGTTCGTACTTAATATGTTAGTGTATACTTGCGATCATCAGAACCCCTCTCATTTATGATATAAACCACATTAGATATCGGTCATACATCAACTTTTAATTTTGAAATACCACGGGTTTGGAAACGCCAGCCTTTAACAGCCATATCATGCAATTTATATGTGGGTAGTTTATCAATCAAATAGATTCTAAATATTTTAACCACAGTCCATGCACCGCGATTACAAAATTCAAACTTAATAAACAGGTTTTAAAACAATGCTTATAATGAGGCAATGAGTCTCAATCGGCCACTGGTGAATATGTGTTTTCATTCATTTACCTTTCCTAAGCAGCTAGAACAAAACTTTTGATTGGGTGACAGCGCACCCATCACAGTGGATACTTCTCAGTTCATTGCCATGTAATGGATGACATGACCCGTGTTTTGAGAGTACCATTATGTGAAATGTCCCAGATAGCACACACTATGGTTACAATATGCTCATCAACCAAGGGCAACAGGTTTCAGTGGGTTGTTAACTTGTACATGGATTGACTGAACTGGAACCTTGTGTATTCTAGTTATCATATATTATTACACAACACTCAAGGGGTGTTTTCTAAATACACTTGTAATGAAAGCTATTGAACGGTGCCTAATAGTTGAATACTTCATTGCCTTTATAGTGACAGCATTGTTTTTGAAACTGTTTCCTGTAAGTTGGAATTTTGTAATCTCCATGCATGGACTGTGGTTTAAAATAGTTAGAATCCAATTGATTGTAACTACCCAATCATAACAGAGGCACTCACCTATGATATTGGATATGGCTGTATAAGGCTGGCATTTCCAAACCAGTTGTATTCAAATTAAAGGTTGATGCCTGAAATACATACTGCTTGTGGTTATATCATCTCTCTACGAGAGAGTTTCCTACATATTATCTCACGTATTTACCTAACATATTAAGTACGACATCCTCGCTAGCGATGTTTTTGTCTTTTTAAAAGACTATGCTGTTAGATCATGTATCTGATTTTGTTTGCAAATAAATGCTCCTCGTTGTCGTATATGTTGTAATTTCATTGCTATCTGCTGCATACTTTGTGCTTTTTGTTGGGGTACCATCTGAATCACTGGTTCTCACAGATGTGGTATTTTTATGAATATTTTTAACTTTTATAGTAAATGCTTGTATCTCTGTGAATGATATTGTATTTTGGTCTTTTTTAACTAATTACATTCTGTTTCGTAATATTGTGGTTTTTGTATCTTACATCATGTTTTAGCTGCTTTCGTTGCGCAATGAGGCCATCTGCGAAGCAAATTGCGCTAATAATGTGGGGTTATTATTATTATTAGTATAATCAGAAAAAAATTTAACCCTTTATGTGCTTAAAGAAGCAATTCCGTCATCGAGTGACTGCGCGCCATGCTGTACAAACCTATGGCAAAATATGACTGCCCACAAAAAATACAGAATGTACAAAATTGTAATGTTTTGTGTTAAATATGGTAAATTGGTCCTTCTAGAGCAGATATAACATCAAAATGATTTGCAGTGTCTACGGTGTGGCAGCAGGTCGCGGAAACGATTTGACGCATTTCGAACAACAATGATTTGCCCCTACTTTCCAGACGATAAACCGGACTCATTGAGATTGCATCTTTGGCCTTGTCTTATGCCCCCTCAAAGGTGTATGAGTTTCATTTGAACATTCCATCGGGAAAGTGGTTTCCTTAAGGAGGGGGGGGTGGTTTCCATTGACCCCACCTTAGGCACCAACAGAGTCATTTGCTTGCTGCACATATGCTCTTATATCTAGGGTAACGTGCAATGTTGTGGCTTTTATCTACTCCGATTTTATACCATCTTCGATTGGAAAAACATAAAACAGGAAGAGTTCCATGGGGAGGTGGCAGTATTGGTGGCCATTTCTGGAACAGAAAGCAAGGTTTCCCTCCCTGCAGAATTTACAGTGTATCTAGGCATGTTTTTGCGACAATTCAAAAGCATTCAGACGGGAATTCAGGCATTGTACTTTAAGGCTTGTATAGAATATTGATCTGGCAAGTGAGAGATGGATTATCCCTGTTAGCAAATTATACAATAGCAATGGTCGGTGAGCTGATGACAACATGCTTTTCAAGGTTGGGTAAATGCTGGCATAATGTCATCATTCTTGTTCCGAATTGCCACAAACGGCCACCTCCCCCCTGGAACTCTTCCTTTTTTTACTGTTTTTACAGAATTAAACCTCCAAATTGTACAATCTGGAAGTGATTTCATAAGGGTCCTTTTCATTATGTCCATTTTTTTTCATGTCAATTATGTCCCTTTAAGGTCCGTGTAGCCAGAGTCGAAAGAAATAAACCATAACTGATTTTTCCAGGATAGTTTCCTGATGTTAGGAGGAGTAGCATTCAAAGGCCCCCCGAGGTGCACCCTTGTACTAATTTGCTATGAGCATAAGGGTGTCATCTCTATATAACTGGACCGCATAAATTAGCCTACATAATCTATAATAAGAGGATGCAAAGATTACAGGATTGTACAGCTTTATTCCGTAAAAGAGTCCTTTACTCTAGTCAAACTCATGAATATCTACACCAAGGTAAGACCGGAAAAGGGGGAAGGTTTATGCAGGGGAAAACCTTGAAAATTATTTAAATGACTAAATCAGTCTATCCTCATTCTAATCTCACTGATTAAGAATATATAGTTTGCCTAACTCTTGACCTTTCGGTGTCGAATACAAGCCAACAAATGTTTCAAGGTCTGCTGGGGTCAAATTTTCAAACCAGTCCGATTCTAATCAAACTATTCCAAAATTGCTTGTACGTGTTGTACGGTCGTCTTATATGACAAGCAAGCAATCACTCCATCTACATATGTTCAATATTGACCGTATAGGGCAGCAGCTTGTGACCTTCCATTACCCTGTAGTAATCTGTAATGAGCCTTATACTATGCAAGGAAATTACGTTTTTGAAACTGTTTGAATATTGTATTTTCATTTTTAACACAACGGACAAACAAATTACACAGCTTTTGAAAGAATCCTTATGACATGACACAAAGATCCGTCCCAGAAGGGCAACTCTACCTTTCTGATTTTTTATGACCAAAGGCACACATTGGTGATTGTTTTTAGCATAATATCCATCATTTTACATTGACCCCCGGACAAACTTCAATGGCGCCCTCATGTGGAGACGTTTTTCACAACGAGTTGGAAGTGATTCGGTGATCTTGTTAAAACTGAATATCAATTTTGGACATTAAAGTTTACACTTTAATGTCTGCAAATTTCTGCAACACCCAAACTTAATCATATTAAGAATAGGACCTCTTTTCTTTTCAATTAAAGTTTTTTCTGTACAGGTTCCCCTGCAGTTCCATATAGGGTGAATGATTGTCGCTTTCAAAAATTTTTTTTCTCTGCGCTTTGTTCACCTTCGTTTCCCTTTCGAATAAAGGATGAAATATTGAGATATAAGAACATTGAATACACATTTAGAACCTCAACTTTATTTATTCGTGAAAGGAGACAGGTAAATTTGTTGGTTCCACGTCATGAAAAATAGCTGAATCTAAATTGGTGTGATGTGGGGGGGGTTCACACCTTTAGTCTTTTCAGTTGCAGGATTCATAAAAATAGGTCCAGAGAAAGATCTTGAAGTGGTTTGGTCGTTTACAACCGAAAGGATTTTACTTATCAATAGCCCCATTATTTGCTGTAGTCAATGAATCATGGTGTACATCCCGTAGTCTCTGATATTCAGGACATCAATTGAGATGACATTAAAATCATTTTCTCGAGATGTGCACAGCAGAATGGAACACCGTAGAACTGACTTTTCCGTATCATTTTAGGAAATTAATTTCGAAGAATTATTTACTTCCCAGGGGTGCGCCCCTGGTCCTTATCCGAGCTTCTTTTTCGCTTTGGCCTCATGCCTATTACAATACATAAGGAGCAAAATGAAGCTCAACAATATTCCGAATCTATCCAATGGCCGCACTCACACTCGCAATACCAAGGTCTACGTCCCATCCTGACAGCAATCTTCTCGTTTCAAAGAAGAACATACATCTAACTGTGACAAAGCTTTCCGCCATCAGCACCATTTTTATGGAACAAGTGACCTGCTGCAAGAATTCGTATGTCTCCTAACTTAAGCCATTTCAAAGCAATTGAAACATATACTTTTCCAATTAACTTAATTACAGGGTGTTGTAGCTTTAGATGTAGCTTTAAGAGTATTACTCTAAGATTTATGTAGTTATGTTGTAAATGTAAGCCTATGTAAAGCGCTTTGACCATTCTTAATGCTAAGGCTCTATATAAATATCTGTTATAATTTTTAGTTTGACGAGACTGATACTTGTGTTATATCGAAAATAAATAGTCTATGATTGCTTTTTGGAATATTGTTACGATACCTGGTAAAATCAATGAATTGCGTTAATTCTAAAATCCACCTTATTCACCTTATAACAGCTGTTAAACTCGTCTTGATGTTCATTTCCAGATGGAATTTGTTTGCTATGACGACTTTACATTTATCGCAAGGATTCGCCACACGTAATGGTGGTGCGTGGCCCTTTTAGTAAGGAAAACAACTATTCTATTAGAAATCATATCATTCCACCTGATCTTGAAGTTATTTACTTATAAAGTTAAGTAATACAAAAAAATTTTAGTATCATTGGTACCCGTCTCACAGTCCGTCTATTGACCCGTTTATCTCTTTTGCTAATGTGCTGCAATCTATTGAAAAGAAGGTAAATATGTCATTGTTATTGGTGATATAAATTGTATTTGCTTGCCGATCAACCTTGCTGTTATACTCGGATGTTACGATGTTGTGAGGGTTTTAAAAAAACTCAACTTACCACAAACCAACTAGAGTTACTGAGTCAACCTCTTCACTGTTAGTCATGTGTATTTTTTCTAATGGCTTAATGGGGAATTTAAATCTAAGGTGCTGATAGGATTGTGTCCTTGGCCAGCTGGCCGGCCTATATAGGCGAAATGATTGGACGATTTCCTGACGGCAGCGTAATAATAATAGGCAACAGCGCTGTGATCTATGAAATGGGGCGCTTTATAAAGCCAATCTATTATATATATTATTATTATATTATAATGGTCAAACAGTGGGGTTAATTCATCACCGGTGTACTTGACCATTAAATCGTGTTTAGCACATGGAGTCACTAACGACGGTACAATTACGCGTAAGTTGGTTAGTAGTAATTACTAAATTAGCGCGGTAAAATCACTCAGCTTGCCTCTGGAACCATTCGTTTTGTATCGTATTTTACAATTTTATTTTAAAAGTTTGAAGACCTCTGCTTATTATTAGAAGCCGTTATTAATGTAATTTGATCTATGGACCGCTTTTTAATTAATTTATTATTAATAGTAATGAGCACTTTTGGATTAAAATTTTTATTATTTTAGTACATGTGCTATAAATTTAGGTGTGTCGATTTCCCACTGGGAAGCGAAACTTATTGCATGGCTCATTTGAGTATATTGTATGTTTATAAAGAATAAGTAATTAAGCAATGCCATTGGTCCTTTACGTCAATCTGTAATGTTAAAAATGACCATTTAAAAAGGGCCACCAGTAACCACCCACGCCACCACACCACCACCACACAACAAAGCTCACTACAACAACACAACTAACTTACACTAAAAACCTACTTCTTTTTTGGCCAGATGGATTGCTGAATAGTATAATAAAAGCAAAGATTGCAGCATCCAAAAAAACAATCCAAAATGGACTTTTTGGGTGGGGAACAAATCTCCGTATGAACGTGTAAAAGACAAGAGGATGAGAACATGGCGCAGGTCCAGTTTTTGAAAACTTGGTTTACTTGTCCAATCCTTGTAGGTAGGGTTATAAATCAATCCTATTCTATAAGTTTGGGGAAGAAGGTTTTGAAGATGTTTTTTCTCTATATTTGAAATTGTGCTGAATCAGAATGATTTTTTGCCAACCTCTGGGAAATGTGGAAACTTGCTAAAAATATGGGTCAAATTAAGTACAGGGTTAAATTTGAAATCAATTAAAATGTGTTGAAATGTACATACAAACACAACCAATGTAATTTGTCTCATCATCAGGATTAATAAAAGTATAGTTTGTCTAGGTTCTGACCTTTAGTTAAACATGTATAGCCCTATTAGCTCTGAGTTTTCCACCTCTGTTGCAAGAGGAGACGTTCGCAGCCATCAACAAGCTCCCCCGAATTCAATGTGTGCTGGATCCTGTGCCATGGTTTGAAAGCAAAATGTTCATAATTTTGTTCCCATCATCACAAACAATAATAAATGAATCACTTCCAGTCTGGTGTTTTTCCAAATTGTCTGAAGCATTCCATTGTCAGTCCAATTATCAAGAAAGCCTCTTAGATCCAAAAAATAAGTGAAAACTAATATAGACCAGTGTCGAATCTCCGTGCATAAAAAGCTCATTGAAAACAAGCCTGTGAGATCATTGAAGGATTATATGGAAAGAACACACTAACAGCGAGGGGAGAAAGTGACTAATAGAGGAGGCTAGACAAAGTGGAGAAATCAGTTGAATGACGAACCCGGTAAAATCGATTTTAGGGCGGTCAAGAGAAATGAATGAAGTGTTAACGTATTTCTAACCGTATGGAGTGTATTTTTGGTCTATATTGTTGGACTTGTGGAGCAGTGCATTTGATACTGTTGTATAAATCTTGATAAATAGATTGCCAAACTGAATTTGGCTTAGATGGGCAAGGTATTGCAGTGGTTTGCATCGTACCTTTTTCGGATAGGATAGCAGGGTGTTACATGATGGCCACGCTTTCAGATTCCCGTCAAGTTGCTTTTGGACTCCCCCCAAGGTTCTATGTAGGACCATCGGGGGTTCTCAATCTTGTTATTCCAATGGCCGCATTGTAAGATCTATTTGGTGTGTCATACCACTTGTATTGCTGACGATGTACAGCTTTATATGTTTTCAATCCAAAGGACCCCGATTCAATTTCCACTGCCTTTTTAATCAGTTTTCATTGCATTGATGCTCTCAGGATGTGGAGGAGGAAGAAGAAATGTTAATGGCTCATGATCAGAAGACTGGTTATTTTTGTCGGCTGTTGACACCCCATCCCTAAAACAATATGTGTTGCCTGTTACTCTGGCGTGTTGGGAACAAGTCCATCTCTCCTTCAGACACTGTTCACAATGGGAGTTATACTTGATTCTGAAATGTCCATGTCAGCTCAGTTTAAATCTCTTTGTTGTAAGCTTTACATATCAGCTTCGCAACATTTGTCGTATACGCCGCTTTTTGGACTATGACACCTGTAATCTGGTCATGCGAGCCCTTGTGATATTCAAAATTAGGAATATGGCAATGGGGGTTCTGACTTGGAGTAAAATAAGATCGATTATCCATAGACTCAGAGTATCCAAAACGGTGCGAAGCTGATATGTAAGGCTCTAAAACACGATCATGCAAGCCCGTACTTTTAAAAACCAGTTGCACTGGATTCAAACTTTGACATGCGCATAACCTTTAAGGTTTCTGGTCCATTTATCGTCAATGGTCTCAGTTAGAGTGTACCAGGATTACTCTATGATGTATCAGCCTTTATTCAGCCTGCCAGCGCAATGTATGAGTCTGCATTCAGATTAATACCCTTCTGACTGCACAGTAAGGTCAAAACCTGAGTATGTAGAATTGCAGGCATATCCTACGTTGCTCCTCGCACTTGGAATAAGTACCAGCAGCATGAGGGAGTCTGATTCACTTCTTACTTTTAGCATGCTCTTAAGCAATTATCTATTCACCAAATGCAGATAAGTAGCATCATTTTCAGTGCTTCGATCTAGATGTAGCAGCGCTTTATAAGTATTAATTATGAGGTATGGGTATTGTATTGCTGTATGTAGTATGTATGTATATGTATGTATGTACTGTATGATGTAGATGTTGATGTAGATGTCCTGTATGTATTAGGTGTATTATGTATGTATGTTGGTATGTATGTATTAAGCCCTATTATTTCCAAAGACTTATTTAAAACCGAGTCTTTGACAAAGACGATCTTAACATTTTCTTTCAAAACAATAATGAGATAAAGCCTGTAGTTTTCAAAATTGTTATTTTTATAAGGCACTATAAAGTCTATGCCTATAAAGTGCTATGGGAAAAGAAGTGAACTTTCGGGGAGAAAATACAAGATGTAATAATAAATTGGCTCTATTGTGCTATTAATTATTTGAATGGTTATTCTAAAAGTAGATATAATCTTTTTTTGGTTTCAAAATCTTAATCGGAGTTGTGCAGGCTTGATGAAAAATATGCGAACCACTTTTTTCTGACAATTTTAATGGCCAAAGGTCAAAGGAGGAAAGGCGGTTTATCTGAGTTGGGTCCTAGGAACCCTCCCTTATGCACTAACGACAGGTTTTTTTTAGCTTGGGCATAATTAAAAATCAGTGTTTTACTATTTCATATGTCATACAAAAATACGCTGTGCATTCTTCATTTTATTTTTCAAAAGTGCAACGGGGGGAAATAACAAAAGAGGATATTACAACAACCCCTACTGATGGGTGCAACAGCATATCCATACAATTTGGACGCTGAAGCGCGACCATTGCCGGTTATATTGAAGAACCATCAACAGGTGAAAGGCAACATTAGAAACTTGCTATAACAATGCATAGAAATTATTTTTTTATCACATCACCATCAAATTTATTTCATCTCAACACTAAATATACAAGCTATATAATTTTTTACATGACAATTTTTAAAAATTTCATTATGGAGAATATTTTGAGGTCACCTTCAATAGATTGTTGGGTTAGTTTATCTATGTGTGAAATAATTTTCCCGCCATCATGAAGGCGTTCTGTCCTTTGAAGTGCAGTGGTTTAAATTAAGGGGCGGCCAATGGCAATAGTAGGAGCGTCAGTGTCATGGATACGCGCGGCCCCGGATAAGCTAACTCAGTGCTGAAATTACCCAAGTCCTGACCACCCCCCTCCCACAACCCACATTACAATGACCCTTGCAGATACGCTCAGAAGATTCAGGGGGGGGGGGTAGGGTGGTAACCACATGGAGGTTTCCGTTAGCCATATCATTGACACACTTTATTTCTGACACACTTAATAATTCGGAAACCTTACCGGAATAAACTGGGTTTATCAATCAATCTATCGATCAATCAATCTATCAAAATTATTTGAAAATCATAATCACAGAAGGTATAACACTAGAAAGAAGTTAAATAAAAATCATAAAAGTATAAAACAAAATTTGCAATATGAGAGTACTTCATTATGAAAAAGTAATGTACAAAACAATACAAATTTTGGGAACAAGCAATGCATATTAGTAAAGAAAAATGAAGCTGAAAGGTGAAGATCGATGTCATGCTAAACGCAGAGCGTGAAGGTGCAGTGACCTTTTCTTAGGTTCTACAATTAATACAAAAAACATAGATTATATTACATTAAGGGACAAGACAAACAGAACAGAACAAACGCAATCATGTCCAACTAGAGAAGAAAGGAGGGAGGAAGAAAAGGAGAGAAGGAGAAAGGACGAAGGACGGACAGGGACGGACTAATAAGATGGGGAATAAGATAAGGATTAAAAGAGGGAGAGGGAGGAGGGGAGGCAGGAAGGAAGGACGAAGGAAAGACAAAGGAAGGGCGAGGGAAGGCATAAGGGACGGGGGAATGGGGGAGGAGAAAGGGGACGGAAGAGAACTGGGGAGGGAATTAATGAACCAAACAAGAGCAGGAAAAAACAAAATCAAGGAAAAAGGTGGAATTATAAGGATTTCAGTTGTAAGTGCTCATAAAGCCTTCTAATTTTCGATTGAAGGAGGAGAGAGGGAGGGAAGAAGCTTTAGGAGTCTTTGGAAAGAAGATTCCAGAGCAAGGGTCCTTGGGTCTAGAAGTGTGATGGCAAGGACCGAATTCGTGTGATTGATAAGGGTATATTCCTCTTGATCAGATTGTATAATGATGAGAAGAAGATCCGCAGGGCAGAAGCCGTAGATGGTACATGACACTGAACGTTGCCAACTGGAGCTTGTAAATATCATTTGTTTTTAAGTTGACAAGGAAGAGAACAGAGGATCTGTGTGATTAAGCCACAGAGAATTGGTTCAAGTCCGTATAATTCTTTTTTGAAGGTGAAATTGAGAATCAAGATTAGTGTTGTTAGGGTCGCACCAAATCAGGGCAGCGTAAGACAAGTAGGGAAGGACGAGAGGATTATAGAGTGTTTTTAATTAATCTTGAGGAAGAAAGGGCCTACTTTACGGATGATGCCATTGTATTTGGAGACAATTTTAGAAATATGCAGAGTGTGACAACGACAAAAAATAAATTATAGCCAATTAAAAGACCTAGAAATTTAGTTGTCTCAACCTGCTGGATAGATGCATTATCAATTTTAATATCGATATTAAGGTTTATTGCGCTGTTTATTTTTAATTATTATGTATTTTTAATATTCAGAGACAGTTTATTTAATTTAAACCAATTGGAAACTTTGTTAAGTTCATCATTAATAGATTCTTATGTTTTAGGGTCATGATGTGAAAAGAGAATATTAGTATCATCAGAGCCAAGTTGGGGATTTGAGCGCATGGGAGGTCGTTGATGTATAATAAAAAGACTAATGGTCCCAGGATCGAACTCCACACGTAATGGGAACTGAACTGATAAAAGGTGCTGTTGAAAAGGATACGTTGATGTCTACCAGAAAGATAACTTCTGACCCATTTCTTCTTTATTTCGTGAAGGGTTTCCGAATTCATAATGTCAGAAAAAAGTGTGTTAGATGGGTAAGGTTACGGAAACTCACTAATTCATTCGAGTTGGCCAAAAACATGGTATGCAAAATATTAGATGATGTCCTCATTAAATTTCGTCGAAAGCTATCAAATATGTTTTTTTAAATATTAATTTAAAGGAACTCGGAGAAACTGGCGAGCATTGAATTATTTATTTAGAAGGAGATGGCCTATATGCTTGATTCTAGCGGCATCTATGACGATGCGAAACTCAATTCAATGCACGCGAAGATCAAGTAAATTATACAACCCGATTGAATTATTAGACAACAGGTTAATATATGAACTCGTAGAAACTGGCGAGCATTGAATTAAAGGCTGACTCAGAGATTTCCCGATGAGGGCGCCCTCATTTTTCAAACAAATCGGTTTTTTTTAATAAACATAGTGCTTGTCCATATACTAATCACTGGCGTGAAATAGCTATAAGCTCAAATCGAAGCCATTCATATAGAAAATCAACTTTGTTATAAAATTCCGGAGTCGAATTTTTGTTATACACATATCCTATGGTACTGTACATACTGTACTTAAATGTTTACAGCATGCAAACGAAAAATCCGATTCATCTCAAACTGTGGAATTGAGCATTTTAGGTAATTATCTTTAGTTCTAGTTGACTATTTCTAATTTGTCACTTTTGTGACACAATTGGGTGTTGATTTCCTTCTGTCCAACACCACTGGTGTTGATTTGATTCTACTGGTGTAAACCTAACATTGGTCGACCTTTAATAGAGGACCACACCTGCTGTTGTTAATGTAACACCAGAATTGGTATTAAAGATAGTTGGTGTAAATCCTACATTAAAGTAGGAGTTGTTAATGTTGTTTTTTTTTTTGCTATATTTCATCTGAAATAATTATCACTGCACCAAAGATATTTTGTTTTGATCCCTTAGGCTGTGTAAATCAGCTTAATTTGACACCGCTAATTAACACAGCCAAGCTCAACACCAGTTCAGTTTAGTGTTTTGCATATTTAAACAGAATTTTTGCAATTGATTATTTAGCTCAAATATGTTGTCCTACAATTATTTTTGGAAACAAATTGATGCCATTAAATTAACTGCTGCTGTATTGCCATAGTCGAAACATTTCTCTTGTATACCTTTTCCCTCTTGCCACGGCCTTCCTCCATCTGCCCACTTCCTGATATTATCAATCCAGCCTGTTTCCTTCGTTCTTGTTCTGCCTTCCCTTCTACTTCTTCTATTGTCATCTGAACTATCTATCTGACGCGACGCGTTCCAGTCCCATACATAGATAACCGCCTTCCTCTTCCTGAAACTCCTACCCTTTGGCGGATCCATGCATTGGTCTTTTCTGTAACTCCCTTTTTCCATCCAACCTGCAGCATTCTAACTCCATACCCACAGCTCAACATGATCCTCAATCTACGTCATGTTTTACTAACTGTATTAGGTCCAACATGGGTTGCGCCATAGCTGGCTAGACTCCACACAAGGGACTTCACCAGCTGTTTCTCTTTCAGTTTCAGGCTGGGGGGATCTCTTTTGCCTTCCACAATCAAATGTACGCTGGCTCGTGGCATCTTTTGCAATTGTTAGTCTATCACAAATCTGTAGAGTCTCCATCAATCCCTATCATTGAGCCGAGGTATTTAACGGTCTACTATGAACTGCACTTCGCCAGGAAGATCCTTTTTTTACTACATGAAACCATCGCATGAGTTTTGGCTGAGTTTATCTTGGAGACCAAAGTGTCTGGCAGCATTTTTCCAATTGCACTGCTTGCTTTTCCATTGCTGTCTTTTAACTCGCAAGTATTGTGGTGACAATCAGCATAGCGGATATTCTATATTGCTCTTCCACCAACAATCTACCATCGTTTTATCTAATGTCTCCCTTTCTTCTTCACCCCTTGTCGCATGATGCCTTCACCACACATACATCAAAAAGTAAGGGAGACACAAAGCAGCCTTGTCGAACTCCTTTCGGCAAATGGAAACTGGTTCTGGTGTCCATCTGTTTCCTCGAGTAACTCAACCCAAGTAAGCTTTTGAGGCTCCCCCTTCTCCAAACTAGATGTTCAGGTGTGCCGAAATCCTTGAGAGTTTTCCATAGGACATCGTGATTGACTGCGCAAATGCTTTGCTGTTGCGACAGTTACAGTTGTTGATCGTGTCTTTTCAATGTTTATCAATGATGTTACGTATGGTAATGATAGCAGAAGTGGTCGTCCCTTTGCAGGAACAAAACCATTTAAACGCATCTAAATCCTCACTGAAAAAGGGAAAATAGTTCACCGTTGGTATGGGACATAATCGTGAATTTCACAGAAATCTGCTAGTCTTGCCATCTTCCTCACCACCAGATGATATGGGGAAGATTTTTAGTAAGACACCTAGTGTGTATAGGTGCTGACTTTCTGTCTAGCACAGGAGGTGAGAGTTGATCAGCCTATGATTCGCGATGATGTATCGGTTAGACAATCGACAAAGTGTCCGCCTGAAAGCAATTGAAATAGTGTTACTGCGTTAATAGTACCACCAACATAACAAATAAAAATTCTATTATTCATTATATACAAGAGTTTTACATTAATATATGGTTATGAAAGAAAAAAAATTTAAACTATTACTGAATGTTAATAGGCATATAAACTCACGTAGTGGTTGATAATAAGTATATAGATTTAATTAGTTGGCATGGGACAAATTATAATCAGGCCCATTGATTTTTTGGTACAATTATCTGCCTAACCAACTCTTATATAAAAGTATTATGATATACCTATATAGTTTCGGCTATGTTCAAAACTGCTTCCTTTCTTACTTTTTTCTTGACTCCTTACTTATATTCAGCTAAATATGACGAATGTATAGGCATTATGAGAACCAAGTAGTTGTTGAAATAATATACACATGGCACAAAAAGTATCTCCGGATGTTTTTTAGATCAGTATTGTGAAAAGTAAGACCATTTTGGAAAGTTTCGAAATATTTACATTTTGTTGCTTATGTCTTGCGCTTTCATTTAAAACCTTGGTTGCCTAAAAAAGCGTGCAGAAATGGGTGAGCTGAACGCCCGAAAGACGCAAACCCCCCAACCAAAAGGTGCCGTTTGTGGATTTTCCAAAGGCGGCATTGCAGGGTACTGGGGACACGAACACGCGGACCACAATCATATTGCAAGTAGGCTTTTTCTCTCATTCAGTCGGAAAAACCTCTTCACGTAAATCAAACACACATATTATTGCTTTGTACTACACAGTGACCATTCAAAAATCCAAAAACAGACTGCAACTTTTTGGTTGGGGGGTTTGCGGCTTCCGGGCTCTATCTAAGCCATTTTTGCACGCTTCTTACAAGCGACGGTGTTAAATGAAAGGAGCAAGACTAGGCAGACAAAATGTATATTTCGAAAACTTCAAATGGTCTGACTTTGGAAAAATACTGATCGAAAAAAACATGCCGAATTACTTTTTGTGCCAGGTGAAGTATTTAAATAGTTGCCATGGGGACATATAATCAGGCCACATTTGATTTTTTTGTACAATTATCTGCATAACCAATATATATAACAGTATTATGAAAATACCTATTATAGTCTTCGGCTGTCAAAACTGATGGTTTTCTTACTTTTTTTCTGATCCTTACTTATATAGGCCGAGTCCGATTGTACAGTTGCACGTCGGAGATATCCAAAAGGAAGAAGATACACCAAGCCATTAGTGAGATTCAAGTCATCCAGAATTAAAAGATGAAGACGACAATATTATCTATCCAGAACTTTATGACGCTGATGGAATCATGGAAGCAGCAGGCGATCAAGTATATCGAGAATACATACATGAAAAAGCGAAAGAGTGAGACTCTATGTAAGGAGAGGTGTTTGTTTCAACATCAGCCGGAAACTTGCCCAAGACAAGATATTTCCCGTTGAAAGTTAGGTATGACAAAACAGGGGACCATTGTAGTGACCCAAATTCAACGTAGTTGAAGAACGACCATTACGATCGGCTGCTGATAAACCATTTGAAATAAACTCATAGCATTTCCAGCCTTGCTATCTGGCCTTAAAATTTTATTGATACCTATTTTGACACTATTTACGAATTCGAGGAATGCGAAAATCCTACAAGTCTGCACCTTATAAGAACCATTGTCCAGGACATCAGTGACGGACGCCCAAACCTTAAAGAATCATCACAAAAAAAAACGTAAGCTCGAGGCTACCATTTGGAGGAACGAATTGATTCAAAATCGAACAGGAATGTCCGGAAACCTGAACGGTAAGTTGTGAATTTTTGTTTTTGTCAAGACTGAATGCCTTTTGTATTTATATAGGTTTCCCGTGTGAAAGTAATTATATCCGCAGGGGAACCACAGTCCGGGATAAAGCGTAAAATTAGTGTTGCGTGAAAGAGTCCACGAATCGAAGTTCCCCATTCCTTACCAGTGTAAGCCGGACTTATGAGTACGCCGGACTATAATGACTTCTACAAAACAAATCAAACAAACCGGTACAAACAGAATGTTTATTCAAACTTTCCGTACATCACAATAAGTTTTTTGTAGAGAGGGGGAGAAGAGCAACTTTAGAATATTTCTGTTTTCTAAGTTCTGGTTCTGATTATGTCGGTCACAAATTCTAGAATCATGGGTTGTGATAATTTTGTTCTTAAATGCTATATACTCGATTGGCGTTGATACGTTTTCGGTCTCCCTTTTGGGAGTTTTGGACCTATTCCAATAAAGTCGGATAGGGGCTCCTGCCGGGACATGAAAAGAATTCAAATGCACGTGCCACCCCGGTTTATCTTGGAGGATAATCGGGTCATTTAACTCACTCACCTGCCACAAATACAATTTCATTCCTGTATGGAAATGCACTATAGTGTATATATCAGGCCTTAACATTGCTCACAATAACTTGATTACCCAGAAGTCCCTCCCCTGCATTGATTTTTCACCTCGGCAATAATGGTACTGGGTCAACCTAGCAGGGGAATCAGTATGCTAAAGCCGTATTGACAGGATTCTTGATGATTAGATAGATTTAATCTGGTAATAGGGGTTATGTTAGGGTTAGTTTTTTACAACAGACGCACGCACACACGCACCGCACGCACACACCCACACACACACACCATTTCAGTTTTTCAATGAGAAATATTGGAGAGTACTACAGCAACCCTTGTGCCCCGGCATTTTGACGTTTACATTGTACCATAAAAGTGTCTCTAAGCAGAGTTCTTTGTGAAAGTTGAAAGATAGGTAGAAAGGTAGATATAGTTTGATATAGAGTAGTAATTAAGGAATAAATATTAAAGAGACGTGCAAACTTATTTGCTTTACATGTCCTTGGTATTACGTTGTTGATGTCTTTTTTTTGGATTAATTTGGTAAAGAATAAATTTACGGGCGTTAGTGTGAAGCGCGCGCTAATCGGCAAATGTTGGAGTTTTAGATTCGATTTATAACCATTTTGTAACAACCTTTGACAGCCCAATTTAAACAGACAACAGTATTTAAAACAGCTCTAAAGAGGACTTGACGAAGACTACCTAAGCACCTAATGAAAAATAACCTGAAAAGATAAAAAATACCTATTGGTTTTAAAGGTGCGTGTCAGATCGTCTTCTTTGGGACCCCTGATTTACACGGAAGTAGTGGCGATTTATATCAGAGAAAGGCCGTCCGTCGTATTTTTCTCATGTTGTCCTGAAAAATTTGAGCCTCAAATCCATTTAATTCCCAATGCTATAAACAAAAAACTGCCGTTTTAGTGGTTAACCATCGATATTAGCACAGTATTGAATAGGGCTTTGCAACCATTGCATCAGCATATTTGCAGTTCTACCATCAAAACCGCAAGTTTTTTTCCACGGTACTTGATGGGTGTATGCGCCAAGTGTCAGGCTCTCATTATCAAGTAAGAGAAACACAATAAACATAAATCGAAACCACATGCAACTTTCAGCTTGCAGCAGTGAAAAAAAAAAGAGCAAGCACGTTTCATCTTGCGCGATTTTTTACATCTAAAACGCAGGAAGTGCACCCAGATGGTGTGAAAGATGTAGATCTCGACACACTACAACCAGAAGGAAAAATTCAGACGTTTATGCGTTTTTTTCAAACAACCAAGACTTGGTCACTATCCCTTGCCCTCGGAACCTCCTGCAGCCAGTTCTGTGTCAATCACGGCATCATCATCCGGATTCTTATTTAACCATAAACACTCCTTTGTACCAAACCCCCGGGACTGGAACTGGAACTGTTTCCACACAACATAACTACACTATCTGCATCCTGACAACTTCAAAGCAGCATTTTATACCATTCATTCAAAGCAACTAAGGAAGCTCTACAAGACTAAATTCGACCACATCAAGCAGTTCACCATTTCCTGACCGTTTGGCTACTTCTGGGGAGTTGGCCAGACTCTTATCTGCGTTGAAGTCTAAGCATTTGACTGAATGTTATATCTTTATATTAATAGTATCTGTAACAACACCATATTCGATTCCCCTGTTACGTTTTATTGTTCACTCAGATATAAAGATGAAAAAGCTGATTGAATTGAAGGCGGATATGTGTAGTGGAACTCACTGGACCTACCTTGAAGGGCAAATTTGATAAACCAAATAAAGAAGAGAAAGGCTAATAGTACACCAGCCATAAGGGTTTGATCAACGAACGATCGGTACCAAAAATGCCACGGAAAAATTTAATTAATCCTAGGTAACAAGGAAAGTAGTAAAAAGGTCAAGGTCACACCGATGTTGTTGATGTCCTTTCCAAGATATTGGGCAAATCGGCTCTAAAGGTCATTTGTTTATCAAGAAAGGGTCAACGTTTGTAATACCAGATTTCTTGTAAAAAGATTTTTTAAATGTGTAATGCTTGATTCACAAAATGAAATGCTGTTGGCACTTTCGCCATTAGCATGAAATAACCAAACCACATCCGTGAAGTTTTAGCAGAAATTTTCGTTTAATCATTCCTAACGAGGAATTAAAACAGAACAGCAAGGGGACCATATATTTTGGATCCACCGCCCTTGTCTTTTATTGCTGTTCCCTGATTTTCTAGCATCGACGACGAGACGTGACGGTTTGACACAATAGAGCGTTGAAGTAATAGATTGGCGGCGTTTGTACCAGGGGTTGTGTAATGGAGTGACCCCAATCAAACAACTTCCATCGCAAGTGGTTCCAATGAGGATGAAGAGCGCCGCTCATGACGGTATGGTGGTCCATTATTTTTGTGATACAGCTTGGGAAGGTTTCGGGAATTCGGCAATGTATTCATGACGGTTCGAAGCCGAGAGACTTTCAGACCATAGGTGGTCAGAAATATATGCACAATGATAATGGGCAAATCCAGAATGACTTCCGCTCATCGGAAGTGATTGATGAAAACAAAAATTCATATCGACTTTGTGAGTGTGATTGAATATGGTTTTGTGTTGTGGATCCATTTTTTTCGATCATTGGAATTCATCATACAGATTAAAGATTTTTTGATGTGTTACAGATTATCTTGAAGACCATATGGTTGCACTACACTCAGGTTATTAAAGTTCAATTTAGTGATAGTCTAGAATGTTTATGCACATTCCCTGAATGAATTAGTAGTGAAGTATATGCAAAGTATCGCTGTTAAATTATTGACATAGCCTACGAGCAAGAAAAAAAGGTGATAGTGGCAAAAGGCCTTGGATACAAAACCGTTGACTCTATATTGTAGGGATTTACTTGTCTCAACAAGTGTGTTCCTTTAAACCTTTAAAACGATATCAGTTCTCTTCAGATTTCACATTTTTATTATAATGAAATTTATCTAACACTTCTTTTGATTTTGATTTACCACAAAATCCAGCATTGGTGCATATGGAAAAAAACCGTCACTAATATCTACAGGAAGGGGATATTAGACAACAACAAACAGACGCAATAGTGAGATTCATATATTCAGAGTTTTTTAAAACTCGACAATATTACACAACCAGCAATACTTGATGCAGATGCATTATGGTTTGGTAGCGGCAGGAGACGAAAGTACAAAAGATACCAACAAAGGAAAAAAACAAAGGTGGTCTTTATGTAAAGAGGGGTTATAGTGACAACCATCTTCCGGTAAATTGTCGCAGACAAGAGTCTTCATATTGAAGTTCAACGAGGTGGAAGTGCAGCTATCTTCAGAACGGCTTTGCCACCCGCATTGAGATCTGCGGATAGGCAGTTGTAAAATCATTGCCTTTCCAACCGTGACACGTGTTCATGAAAGTTTTATTCACTGCCTATTTCGAAGTAATTTATGAATTTGAACAAGTAAATCCTACATGTTATGGCATTGTATACGAACCGTGGTTGCAAACGATAAAGAAGCGATAATTCAACAATATACTCTTTTGAACAATGGTCATAGCACGCTATTTGCAGAAAAGCTGATGGTTGTGCTAAAGAGAAGTCAACAGGGTGAAGAAGGAAGACAAACAGTTTCGAGGAAGGTAAGTATTCACCGACTTAGACGCAGACTCACACTCGCACACTTGAGCGCGCCCATGGACAGTGGGGCAATGAATTAATAAATATAATCCTAATTAGATTAAAGTGTTTGATTAGTAAATCTTTATCCAGACGAATAAGGCAAACATTATCATATACGTTTGAATCAGTTTAGGGCAATACGGTGTATTTTTAGGACCTTCATGTTTACTCGTTAAATAAACCTTTTAAATCACGCCAAAACGATCACTCACTCAGACAGACAACCTCTTCTATCCGATGGCTGCTTTAGAAAACCCATTTTGTGTTTAAAATAGTCCTTAAATAGAGGAAATGTCCACTATTCACTTCCAGTTGGTGTGACTTAACCGGGGGAGTTGTCGGCGAGCTTGCATCGCGTAGTTCTAAACGTGTTGATGGAAGTTATTTCCACAAGAAAGAGGAAAGGAAACTGAAAGAGGAAAAACCTAGTTTTTTCGCCGATCGAAAAACATGGTTTTTTCAAAAAAAACCAGGTTTTCGCATTTGAAAAAACCAGGTTTCTCGACCCATAAACTAGGTTTATCAAAAACCTAGCTTTTCGAATAGAAAAACCTGGTTTTCGATTTAAAAACAAAACTAGGTTTATCAAATTGATTAAGCTAGCTAGGTTTTGAAAAAACCTAGTTTTCGACCGAAAAACCAGGGTTCCGACGATATCCAATAAACACACGTTCACAAGTATTGCAACATGCAAAAAAACGAAATTCGTATCACAAATTGATTTTCAAATTACAACCATGTCTATATTTGACCCACATATTTATGATTAAAGGTCAAAGTTATGGTTTTCATACAGATGTTATCCCCAGAACCAAGAGGGGTTGAAAAATGTTTAATTTTATGTATGTTCTTAAATATGGCGAAAGTACAGCAACAGCGAACGATAACTGGCCTGTTTGCCACTCAGAAGGAATAACGGAACGAACAAAAGAAATGGCTTCAAAATAGCCGACTTCTCTTTAATGAATTGTTCGGTGCGTCAGATGTATTTGAAAGTTTGCAGAAAAAAATGGAGTGGTTTTGAGGACGGGAAAATGAGAGAAAGTCAATGGAAGACGGTGGTTTAGGAAAATTGTGTGAAAAGCTGGAGAGACATCAAAATGCTAATCGTCTGAATTATAAATCACGTGGTTTACCTAAATCATTGTCTAATACGTGTTCACAGTGCATGACAAGCAAAATGTGTACGGTGCGATTAAAAAGTTATTTTCAAGGATTCATGTGACCGCTTTCTCGTCATTAAATTTCCCGAGTCCAACGGCCCTGGACATGCTCCCGTTTTCTATTGACATCTCTTACATTCCGGCCCATACAACCATTCCGATTGTTACCTTCGAACTTACATAGAACTGACAAAACCCATATAATCCATTAGGAGAGATTATTTTGCAACCATGTTGGGTTCATGTGCCTGTTCGTATGGAGTGAGTGACAATCGCAAGAGATCATTAGCTGGTCTCTTTAACCCGCCATTTTAGGGAACATGAAAGCAAAATCAAACGTTTTTCGCAATATGTGATTCTAGGGGCACTGCATTTGTCTGAAAATCGTAATTCTGACAATATGACTAATGTTAGTCAAGAATCTGTGCAATTTTTAAATTAAAATTTGAATATAAATGGTTTTTGTGCATGTGCAATACTTTGGCCAGTGTGTGTAGGGTTATCAAAAACCCTTGCTTTTCGAATCGAAAAACCTGGTTTTTCGGCCCGATAAACTTGGTTTATTCAAAAAACCATGCTTTCAGATGAAAAATCTCTTTCATTGTGCAAAATACTTGCAATAAACGTGTTGCGTTATTCTATGCCAAAACACGGCTTTTTTACCCAATTCTGGATGCTCCTTGGTTGTCGCTCTAACTTTGAAACAATCAGGGATGGGTTACCAGAAGTATTTTGGCATTCAATAATGGTGTCTTCACTTTCGAAACGGGTGTATTTTACTCACAAATTCTCCCGTTTTTCTTCAAAATTCACTTCTTTTTCAGTATTACTCCTGTTTTCAGTAACGGAATATTAAATTTATCGATGTATGTTTAGTGTCATTTTAGGGCCAGAAAAGGTTGCGA